>JAPYXV010003873.1:0-11863 GCA_028533065.1 Trachops cirrhosus
CAAGGGAAATAGACTTCCAGGAAGTCCAGGAAGCTCAGGGAGTCCCAAAGAAGTTGGATCCAAGGAGGACCACACCAAGGCACATCATAATTACATAATTACATAAGGAGAAACTAAGCAAACAACTAGAACAGGAACAGAACCACAGAAATGGAGATCACATGGAGGGTTAGCAACAGGGGAGTGGGAGGAGGAGAGAGGGAGGAAGGTACGAAGAATAAGTAGCATAGATGGTAGGTAGAAAATAGACAGGGGGAGGGCAAGGATAGTATGGGAAATGTAGAAGCTAAAGGACTTATGACATATGGACATGAACTAAAGGGGGGGAATGTGGATGGGAGAGGGTGTTCAGGGTGGAGGGGAATGAAGGGGGGGATAATGGGACAACTGTAATAGCATAATCAATAAAATACATAAAAAAAAGAAAAGAATCCACCTTCAAAGAAGCAATTTTGAAAAGATATGGTACTATATACTTCTGTTTGCAAATATCACTAAATCAATAAAAACAGAGATCTACTTATGAATTAAAAAAAAGAAAAAAATAAAAGCTCTCTGGAGATACACAGATGTATTTCCATGTGAATACATCTCTTTGTTTTTAATGATTGGCTCTGCCCTATAGGTAGGCATTTAGGTTATGCCCCTTTTACTGCTCTTACGAACAGGTGCGGTGACCATCTCTCCTTTCCCCATAACATTCACATGCACACATCTATCTTTGACTTTATATAGCTGTGTGAGTATATCTGAAGGATAATTTTCTTAAAGTGGAAATGAAAGATCAAAGGCTATTCTGCATTAAAATTTTTGAATTTCCATTTCTGTGAAAAAATGTATAAGGAACCTGTGACATCTTGAAAGCAGTATTACACTGCAGCCTTACCTCCAGCAATAAAGCTCATTTATAGGTTAGGCAACAAATACAATTTCTTCATGTTCAACAATCTCTTAAGCTTTCTCAAAGTATATCGATCATATTGCAAACTTTAATTCCAAGGACAGTGAATAAGGCATAATTTATGTATGAGGCACCAATAGCATTTCCAAAATTATTCTGTTTTTTATTACATAACAGGATATCTTCTCCATTTGTTTTTCTTACTGTATTCTGAAAGTGAAAATGATGGCAGCATGGAAAATGAAATGAACAAAATGGGAAGGGGGTTAGAAAGCTATTTAGAAATTACTCCTAGACATCAATGACAGCTAAAATTAAATTTAAAAACCACAATGGTGGGAGTCTAAAGTCCCATAAAAAGTTCTTAGGATTGTTGCTGGATATACAACAAAGTGATTCCAAGAACTGAAATACGTTCTCCGTTATTTTGTCAGCTTTGTGGAAGGCTGGAAAATTAAGTGGGCAGGGAAAAAAAGATCTAACCTAAGATTAAGAGCATGCAAAATATATAATTAAGGAAAATTTTAAAAGCAGGAGACAGAATTTTAAATACAAGTCTAAACAGTTAAATAGCTGATGGGAACTGCAGTGAGTCAGCACAGTCCCCCACCTAAATCTATTCAATTTTCAAGAGCATGAAACACCTCTTCTTCATTTCATAGATGAGATCAGATAATCTTATGTTTTCCATGCTCTAACTGAACCTGAATGATGTTCTGACCTCTGGATCATCTTATCCAAAGCAGCCAAAAGTCACATTGGCCCGAGAAAAACCTAATATTTTCAAAGGTAATTGTTCTTTCTCTCATAGAGACAAGTTTTTCAAGGAGTCTAATTCCATGTTAAAATGTCTAAAGGAATTTTTTTTAATCAGAAATCAAACAGGGAGAGACAAAGAACATCCAGAGAAATAAAATAGGTCACACTTTTTCAGATGATAAAATTTTTTTGCTTAAACACCAAGAGAAAGGAAAGAAAGAATGAAAGGAAGAGAGAGAGGGAGAAGGGCAAGACTAGGAGAGAGAGGAAATAAACAACACAAAGATTGTGGACTCAAAATTCCAGACATTCAATCTAAGATTAATACACAGACACATACAATATTGAGAGAGATCATTAGAGCATATTTAGAAAAGGAGAATGGCTTTCTTTTGGCTGAATTCAGAGAAGTTCTGATTTCTAAGATAAGACAACCTGCTTTAGAACACTAGACTCTTTTACTGAAATATTGGAAATGTCCTAAAATCCATTTGAGCAATGCTGAGACATATCATGTATCAGGAGTATTTTATTGAATGTCTTTCAAAAGTTGTGCATCTAATTAAACTTGACACCTGAGAAACATCTGAGGGGGAAAAAGCTGATCCAACTTCTTTAGGACATTACTACTTCAGCAAAATGTAAATCATTTTCTTTTCCTAAATAAAGTTTTTTCTTTTTTTAAATTAATCTTAGAGAAAGTGAGAAACATAAATTTGTTGTTCCACTTATTTATCCATCCACTGGTTGCTTCTTGTATTATGTCCTGACCAGGGATCGAACCCGCAACCTTGGTGTATCAGTATGACACTCCAACCAATTGAACTACTTGACCAATGTGTGAGTCATTTTCAAAGGTTCTTCAAGTCGCACAACTCTGGCAAGCAGACACAGGAAAATGATCTAGACTTGGAGGTCAGCAAATGTTTCCCACAATGGACTGGGTAGTAAATATTTGAGTCTATGGGCCAATATGGTCTCTGTCACAACTATTCAACTCTGCAGTCACAATGCAAAAGTAGCCATGGACAATACCTAAAAGGGTGGGCATGACCTTGGTCCAATAAAATGGCATTCATAGACACTGAAATCTGAGTTTCTGTGTGTCTTCTTTGTATATTTTTTCAACCACTTGAAAATGTGAAAACCATTCCCAGTTCACAGGCTTACAAAAACAAACAATGGGTCCAATTTGGTGCATGGGCCCTAGATTGCTAATCCGTGATCCAGACAATTCAATCAGAGAAGAAGATTTAAACTATTTCACAAATTATCACGCATTAACTACAGAAAGTCAGAGTCAGTTGAGGGAGGAGGGGGTTTCATTTTCTATTACATAGAAAATTATCTGAAGGCAGTTCCTACTGAAATAATTCAAGAGGGAAAACCAAAACGCTAACAAAGAAAATCAAGTTTCTGACTCCACTGAAAGATCTCTGAGGAAAAACAAATTTCTAGTCCTACAGTCCATGAGTTTTTATGTGAGAAACTAATTTTACATGATTTTATACAGGAAGAAAAGAAGCAGCAATTTAATAATCAACTCAAGGGAAAGAATGGCAACAAGATGATTACAATCAGAGCAGAGAGAACTAACTGCAATCTCCGAACAGATTATGGATCCAGAGTTTGGGGACAAGGTCATAATATGGTGACCTTTGAAAATGAAGCCAGTAAGTATCATCAAATAAAATCAGCTGTGTGCAAAAGTAACCTACCTGAAAAGATGGTTTGTAAGCCTGTTGCTAATGAGGATGCCTCCAAAATCTCATCAGACACTAAAAAACAAATAATCTGAGATAAACTGAGTGATAATTAATCATATCAATCTACGGCAATGTCATAGCAGAAGCATGGAGGTCCCCATGGAGAAAGATAAGCCTCTGGCAGTGTTTCCCTGCAGGACTGGGCAGGCAAAGCTGTACCCGTGAGGCCTACGCTGTGAGCCCTTTTGCTGTGAGGAAAGATGGGTGCATCTAGCTACCTCATTGAAGGAGGAAGCCTCCAGGGCAGACTCTGAACTTCTGGAATAGAATGACTTCTCCATCTCCTACTGAGAATCCATGCTCTGGCCGGGCCATCCCAGTGTCTCATCTGCTTTACAGTTAACACCTGTCCTTGTAAATTAAGAAACTGGTATTCATATGTATTATTAAGTTTCTGATGACTTTGTTAAGTATAAGGATCCCCCAAAACCTCTGGATCATGAGCATAGGTGAACTGATTTAAAACTTCATGCAGCTCTCCTATGCAGTTTCTGCAATTGCACTGAAGATACCACAAAGGTTCACCTTGTTCAGCCACCAACGGCCCTTTTTACGTCCGTTAAGAAGTGAGTAGAGGAGTTGAGGGACTTCCAGCCAAGATGGAGGCGTAGGCAGACACAGTGTGCCTCCTCGCACAACCAAAAGAAGGACAACAACAATTTAAAAACAAAAAACAACCATAACTGACAAAATCGAACTGCATGGAAGTCCGACAATCGAGGAGTTAAAGAAGACATATTCATCCAGACTGGTAGAAGGGGTGGCTGGTAGACCCAATGAGAGGTTGGATTGTGGAGCCAGGCACACAAGGCTGCAGCTGACAGACCGGGCAGTCCCACATTCACACACAGATAAACCAGGCAAAACAAAGGGGGAGTGGGAACTCCCAGCCTCACAGGAAAGTTTGTTGGACCCCCACAGGGTCCTAGAACATACACAAACCTACCGACACGAGAATCAGCACCAGAAGGGCCCCATTTGCTTGTGGGAAGCAGGGGAAGTAAGGCTCTGCCCCTCACTATATAACAGGCACCTCAAGACAAAAAAAAATGGCCCAAACGAAAGAACAGATCAAAGCTCCAGAACAAATAGAACTAAGCGATGAAGAGTTAGCCAACCTATCAGATGCACAATTCTAAGCACTGGTAATCAGTATGCTCACAGAATTGGTTGAATTTGGTCACAAATTAGATGAAAAAAATGAAGGCTATGCTAAGTGAAATAAATGAAAATGTACAGGGAATCAACAGTGAAGGAAATGAAACTGGGACTCAAATCAACGGTGCAGACCAGAAGGAAGAAAGAAACATCCAATCAGAAAAACATGAAGAAACAAGAATTCAAAAATATGAGGAGAGGCTTAGGAACCTCCAGGACATCTTTAAATGTTCCAACATCCGAATTATAGGGGTACCAGAAGGAGAAGAGGAAGCAACAAATTGAAAACTTATTTGAAAACATAATGAAGGAGAATTTCCCCAATCTGGCAAAGGAAACAGACTTCCAGGAAGTCCAGGAAGCTCAGAGAGTCCCAAAGAACGCACCAAGGCACATCATAATTACATTACTCAAGATTAAAAATAAGGAAAGAATCTTAAATGCAGCAAGAGAAAAGAAGACAGTTACCTACAAAGGAGTGCCCATAAGACTGTCAGCTGATTTCTCAAAAGAGACCTTACAGGCAAGAAGGGGCTGGAAAGAAGTATTCCAAGTCATGAAAGTCAAGGACCTACATCCAAGATAACTCTATCCAGCAAAGCTTTCATTTAGAATGGCAGGGCCGATAAAATGCTTCCCAGAGAAGGTGTGAGTTCATCATCACCAAGCCCTTATTATATGAAAAGTTAAAAGGACTTATCTAAGGAAAAGAAGAAGATAAAAATCTATGAATGGTAAAATGACAACTAACTCACAACTATGAACAACTGAACCTAAAAAAATAAAAACAAACTAAGCAAACAACTAGAACAGAATTACAGAAATAGAGATCACATGAAGAGTTATCAACAGGGGAGTGGGAAGGTAGAGGGGGGAAGGTACAGAGAATAAGTAGCATAGATGGTAGGTAGAAAATAGACAGGGGAGGGTAAGAATAGTGTAGGAAATGTAGAAACCAAAGAACTTAATGTATGAACCATGGACATGAACTAAAGGGAGGGAATGTGGGTGGGAGGGGGTGTACAGGGTGGAGGGGTGTGATGGATGGAGGAGGGAAATGGGACAACTGTAATAGCATAATCAATAAAATATATTTTAAAAAAAAGAAGTGAATAGAGGAGTTGAGAACACTGGGCTCTGGAGGTAGACTGCCTGCTTTGAACAAATCCCTATTCCGTCACTTCCTAACTAATACTTCTTAACCATCCTAAGCTCAGTTTCTCCACCCAGTAAAATAGGGATGAAGAAGGGGTATACCTCGAAGAGTTGCCTGGAGCATTAAGAGATCATGCACATGAAGAGCTTGGCACAATGCTTGGCATCTAGAAAGCACCTGACAAATGGTGGTTCTTTTTTGTTACTACCACTGATTACTATTTTTTATTAACCATAACAACAATGATAAACCATTTTGCTGAATCCACTGACTTCGGTAATATACCAGTAGTTGATCTTCACTAACCACAGTTTTTCCTCTTTATCCAAAGCTCTAGAGAGCATTTCCCTTTCTTAGAGCACAATGTTAATTCCAATTCAAGATCCCAAACAATTTCTTCACAAGCTAGTCAATGAAAGTGCAGAGCTGTTCCACTTTTAACAACCACCACTTCGATCACACAAGCACATCTGCTCAATATCATTTCCAACTTCTGACCAGGCTCATAAATCATAACAATTGCCTCAAACTTTCCTACCCTTCTTCCTACCAGATGTCTTCTTTCTCTTCCATTATTATAAAATAAGATCTCTCCAACATTATGGCAAGTGTACCAGCTACCAACTCCTGTGTAAGATTTTAACATCCCCTTACAAATGGCAGGTAAATAAACAAGAGAGCCATCAGGGAAATGCAAATTAAAACCACATTGAGGTGTCACTTCCCAACCTCTAGAATGTTGACAATAAAGAAAAAGACAGATAATAAATGTTGGCAAAGATGTAGAGAAATTGGAACTCTCTTACACTGCTGGTGGGAACATAAAATGGTATGGTACCTTTGGAAATCAGCCTAGATAGTTCTCAAAAGTTAAACATGGAGTTACCATATGACCCAGCTACCCCAATCCTAGGTAAATATGCAAGAAAACTGAAATCATATGCCCACACAAGAACAACATGACTATTCACAGCAGCATATTCCTAACAGCCAGTAAGTAGTGGCAACCACAATATCCATAGATAAACAAAATGTGGTACATCCATACAATGCAACATCTTTAGGCAATAAAATGGAATGAAGTACTGATTCATGCTATAATATGCATGAGCCTTGAAAACATTACACTAAGTGAGAGAAGCCAGACACAAAAGCCACATATTGTATGATTCCATTTCTATAATCAGAATAGGCAAATTTAAAGAGACAGAGACTGTGTTTGCCAGGAGTTGAAGAGTAATGAAAAGTGACTATTGATGGACATGAAGTTTCTTTTGGGGGTGATAAAAATGTTCATCAAATTGACTATGGTGATAAATATATTAAAATGTACACATGAAATAGGTGAGTTGTATGGTATATAAATTTTATCTTCATAAGGTTGTTATACAATAAGTAAAAGATAAATGTGCTCCAAACAAATGACCAAACAAATGGAGAGAAGAGTGGACTCCCTGGGTCAGTAAGAAGCATAGTAGCAAGTCAGCCGACTCATGAAAATGGGCTGAAGTAGTCCCTCAAAACCATGGACTGCAAATCTATATTTAAAAGCCACTCAAATCAAAGATCTATTAGCTTTTCATGTGATTCCAAAATATTTTCATGACCCTAGTTACAGACCATATAAAACAGTATCTTATAAATTTATATCTAATGTTTTTGAGTTTTTGCTTTTTTTGTAGTCTGGATAACTCCTATATCAGATCTTGTACTATATAAGCTACAGAGTTAGTCATACCTATTAAATTTAATTCATTTATTTATTTTATAAATGTTTATCATATGTCTACTAGGATCCAGGCAGTTGCCTGGGTGTCAGGGACGCAAAGGGACTAAGATGTAAGCCCTTGTCTCGAGGAGCTCACTGCAGAGTGAGCTAAGACTTATAATGCAGAATTACAAGTGCGTGGATGCTAATGAATAAGGACCTAATAAATGTGTTTCAATGCAGATGATACAAGATATTTACAGTGCAGAGAACATTAATGCTGTAGTGACCAGTCCTCCTGAGGAGTAGCCTACCTGTTGACATGCTCCTCCCAGTCCTCCGGTGGGGGAGGGGCATCTGCATCAGTCCTGGCGAAGATGACATGTCTTTCACACTCATTCATCACACTGCGTGCCTTCTGATTGTCGTAGAGTGGCACAGGGGTTGATGTGACTGTCTCCACATCTATTGGGACATCTGATTCACTGTAAACAGGTGAGAAGATAGGACCAGGACACATGTACTTTACACAACACAGGTATTAAACAATCATCTAGTTGCCAAAAATGCCTCTTTAATATAACCAGCTTTAAAGTATTCACAAGCACATTGTATCTACAAAAAAATTATCTCAAATCATTTTTCTAACACTTGTTGCGACCTCTGACCTCTGACACACTCTTATATGCTAGGGGGACACAAAGTCATTTTGGAATGACTGTATGCAAAAATGAAAAATGGCTATTTTTTAAAAAGACAAATATATTCCGCAAGCAAACAGTTGATTGCCTATCTGTAATTTCCAATACAACAGCAATAGGTCACATGAAATTATTTAAATTAAGAAAAATTAGAATTAAAAATTCAGTTCCTCAGTCACACTAGCCACATTTCAAGTGCACAACAGACACACGTGACTGGTGGCTACCATACTAGATGCACAGGTATAGAGCATTTCTGTTACTGCAGAGAGTTCTGTTGGACAGTACTGATCCTGAGTTTTAACTATTCATACAAACCTTCCCTGTCACTAGCAAGTCAACTAGTAGTTAATTAAAGCTTCTGATTATCTAAGACAGATTGCATGGAATGTAGACACCTTAGCTATTTAACTCACTGTGAAAAGAACCTAGAACAGAAACAAATAGAAATAGATATCTGAAGAATCTTTCATATTTTAAAGTGTTAAGAAAACCCTAGTGCCATAAGGATACTGCACCAACTGTCACTCCAAATACTATGATAATCAAACTGGTCTACTGGTTGTCTACCAAACATCACTTTAACTTTCTGACCTCAGTGATTTTATTGCAACCATTCCCAATGTCTGGAATAATAAGATCATTCTGAATGAAGTGAAATCATATGTAGCTAGATTGGGTGGTGGGTGAAAGAGCGGATTATCTTCTCTGGACCAGACACTGGGTGAGGCACTTAGACCTGTGTACCTAAAAGAGAACTCTTGATTTTGTCATTCTAACATATCCTCCCCAAGTCTTCCCCAACTCACAGCACCAACCAGCTGCTCAAGCCAGAAATCTGAGTCATCCTAGTTTCACCTATCCCTTACTCCCAGGCCCTTTCTAATTCACCGCAGCAGGTCCTGTTGACTCTACCTACAAAATATACCTCGAGGTCATGCATTTTTCTCCATTTGTACCATTCCCATCCCTATACAAGTTATCATGATCTCTGGCCCCCCAAGACAACATGGCCCCTAGCAGGTCTTCTCTATTCCATTCCCATACTGTAATCTATTCAACAAAAATTCAAAGTGATCTTTTAAAAATATAAATCCAATCTCTAGCTTAAAATCTTTCAATGGTTCCTCATGACTCTTAGAATCAAATTCTTGTATGAAGCCTCACCCACTTCTCTCCTAGCTCCCACTTACATCCCCATCACAACCATACTCCAGACACAACAGACTAAAATAAGTTCATAGAACACGTCAAATTCCCACTTTCGAGGCCTACAAATAGAGATGGTTTATTAAAAAGAAATAATTTCCTAAGGAATGTCTACAGAATCTCACATTTAAAAAATGTGAGATACAAACACAGGAGTTTCAATATTAGCAAGAAGCTATTACATAACTAGAGAAAAAGAGCTCAAATTCTATAGTTAAGGAGCTCATCAGTTATGCCCTACGCCAGAGGCATCAAGGTTATGCTGGATAATTCCCTAAAGTCAGAGATCCTGTGCCCTGTACAACCAAAAAAAGACAACAAAATGCTGCCCTCCTTAGGAAATGAAATAAAAACCACTATTCTGTATGTGTTTAAAATAATGCATATCACGGTACCTCTAGTTCATTAAGGCTTAATGGGGGATCTAAGAAACAAAACATAAGATCTCAATTACTCAACAAACCTATAACCTGTGCTAGAGGAAAGATTAAACATTAGGTCATATTAAAACAAACAAACAAAAAGCCTCCTCCCCAAAGCAGTTTATAAAATAAAAGAAAGGTCTTGTGGATATGCTCCTGAACTTTGCAGGTAAAACCAGTAAAAGGTTATTGTTGCCAGTGTTTGGGCAAGCCAGAACACTAGACTAAAAGAATGAGTCTAAACCTGTGTGGCAGTTTTTAAGTCAACTCTTCAGTCTTTTTCTTCACCAGTTAAATAATCCTCTTCCATTTCCTCTTTCCATACAAGACCTATTACCTAAATGGAATAGTTTGGTTTCTTTTGAACATCCTTCCTTTCCTAACTTGTCAGATGTCTTGAATGTTGATGTCCATACAGGCCTGATATCCTCACACTGTTTACCAGAGATGGCCGAAGTAAACATCCAAGTCACCCACCCCACACAATCCTCCATAGTCAAGTCATCTGGAATCCCCACCATGTAATCACTGCCCATTTAGGGCAACCACAGCCCATAGGAGGGGAGCCCAAACTCACATGGTACTTTCATGCTGCCTTCGGGGAGTAACAAAGAGCATGCGGGTGGGCCGGGCACTACTGGCATCTGGGTGGGCACTCCATGGTTTGGCATAGCTATGATCCAGAAAAACCAGATCCAGCTCCCGTTCATGCACTGAAAGCTGAAAGAGTAGTGAGGTGCCCATGCGCCGTGCTGAAGTCTGGAAGTCCCTCTCCACACCCCGGTGGGCCATGTCACTGGTGGGGCAGCAAGTCAGAGAACAGGTATCTGTATGCTAGTTACCTGCAGTGGAAAGTTTGCAATTCAAATATTCTAAATTTCTTCCAACGTGAAACATCTCATATACTTCTTACTTTTGTGACCTTTCTATTATTCCCAATTGAAACTACATTACACTGCACACCCTCACCCACCGCAGGGAGGGTTCCTGAAATCTCACCACCCTCCAAAAAGGCTCTGGTACCATGAGTTCCTTCCTACTCAATCTCTACAAAATTCATTCAACGGAGAGCTGAATGACTCCCCTGGCTGCAAAGGCCTCCCTCAGACAGATACTAACTTGCTTGGCCGGCGCCTCGATTTCCTACGTGGGCCAGAAGGCTTTTGGCGAACAACAGTTTTCACAAGTTTTAACTCTTCTCAAGCTAAGTAAGGATCTCTACTGCTGCTCACCATTCCCTGAAGCTTCAGGGGGTTCGCAGTAGCGGCGGGGCAACGTAGGCCTCTAGGAGGCCATTTAAGTCTTTGATGTTAAATGAAAGTTTTGCACCGACTTCGTAACAGTCTGTAGTTTTCAAACATACGAATGAGGGCTCCTTCTCGAACTGGTAACAAAATACCAGCCCAAGAGGAACTGCTTCCTTACCCGGGGAGGGCAGTCCCCACAAACCAACCGGGACTCCCACCACCCCTAAGGGTCTCGCTGCCGGACCCTCAATCGGCCCCATCCAGTAGGCGGGGCTTATCGTTAGCTCTTTACAGAAAGCGCCAGTTCGAGGAGGGGGAAGGGATGAAGCGACTAGGCTAAGGCCCACGAGAGTTCGAACCGAGAGGCTCCGCCTCGCAACCGAGAGGCTCCGCCTCACGCCCGCCGCCCGCCGGTCCGCCTTCACGCCTGGCCCGGTATCCGCGGCCCAACACGTCCGGGGCGGCCAAAACTCCAGCCCCTAGTCCCTGGATGCCGGTGAGCCTGGAGGCCCTCGCTGAGCATGCCCCCAACCCATTCCCGCCCCGGGCCGCGACCCCCACAGCCCCCTACCCAGCGAGCCTACCCTCCCTTACCCACAATCCGCTGGCCGCGCGCTCCGCCCCGACGGGCTCCCAGGGCGCGTGCGCGTTAACGCCCCCGGTCCGTCTCTCAGGGCTCCAAACAAAATGCGGAAGTGGTCAACAGCCTGGGAAGGGAAGGGTGGGAAACGATGAAACCCGGAGTGGATTAACCTGCGCGACAGAGGCGGGAAGCAGAGAGTCGGAAATACGCGGATCTTGGAGGCAGGCGAGCGCAGAGTCCGGGATCCGCCCCC
>JAPYXV010003874.1:0-11862 GCA_028533065.1 Trachops cirrhosus
GAAAGTCACAATGCAGAGTGTGTGGCCACGTGGAAGAGGTGCAGGGCACAACAGAAAATGGAAAAGCGAGACATAAAACTGAGTGTGCACGGTGGTGCTCGCTCAGTGTCCCTGGGCCCCTGTGGGGGTTAAATGAGATCATTTGCTGCGCATCGCCTGTGTAACAAGCCCTCCTCTGGGTTCCCGAGACACAGCAGTGAACGAAACAGACAACAGTCTCTGGCATATGGAACTTAATTCTGGTGCGGAGAGACAGACGGAAGTCGGCCAGTCAGTCACGTGTTCTGTTTGGTAGGGACCGTGATGAGAAGGCAAACAGGGCAGGGAGGGCCCAGGAGCACTGGGGGCTGCAGGCTTAGGTAAGCCGTCCCGGGCCGGCCTGCCTGAGGAGGGGATAATTGAACAGAAGGAAATGGGGATCTGACGTGGATGCACACGAGGGAAAGCGGTCGAGCGGAGCTAACCGCAAGCACAAGGGCACCAGTGTGGGAGCGTGCCCGCTGTACCCTGGCAATGGCCGCGGGGCGAGGGCAGCGAGTAGCAGGCAGCAGACTCCGCAGGGCCAGTATGTCAGGGTAAAGATATGGCTTTTCCTACCAGTGAAACCAGAGCCCTCACAGGGAGCAGGGAAGGGACCTGATCTGCTTGTGCCTTAATAGGATCACCCTGGCCGCTCCGTTGAAAATAGCCTGCAAGGGGTCAAAGGTAGAAAAGGAGAGATCAGTGAGGAGCCCGGGGCAATAACCGAGTCCAGAGCTGAGGGTGCTTTGGGCCAGGATGGTAGCAGTGGGACGCTGAGGCGTGGCTGGGCGCCGGCTCTGTTTAGAAGGCAGAGGTAACGGGATTTGCTGATAGACTGAAAATGGAGCGAGTGTAAAGGAGAAGAGTCAAGTGCTCAAGGTTTTTGCTCTGCCCAGCGGCAGGAAGAGCACTTCCATTTACTGAAGTCGGGATGAGTGCAGGGGCAGCAGGTTTGGGCGTGGGGGCAACACGTGCTCAGTATTCGCCATGTATGTTGGACGTGTTTATTACACGTCTATTACACACACATGGCAGACGCTTTCCGTGCTTCACAGTCTCCTTGGGTCTTACCACTTCCATGCATGCAGGCCTCCCCTTGCAAACGCCAATCTCTCTGCCTGTTTGCCTCTGGACTTTCTCCTCCTGCCTGCAGGGGAGGCCACAGGTACAGGGGAAGTGACACCCTCCAGGAACAGCCAGTGACCAGTGACCGGTGTAGGAGTTGGGTAAGGACCTCAGCTCTCTCGCTCTTCTCCCGATAAAACATAGGCATCTCAAGTCTCAGTGGGACTAACTGGTAACGTAGCAACACACTCTTTGTTGGCTGCCTTTCCTTTCTACCTCACTTCCTCCTCCTTCTATCAGCATTTCCTGGGGTCCCCTCCTCCCTCAGTCTACTTGTTCTTGACTCTCTGCATCAGGATCTGCTTCTGGCAGAACCCGAACTAAGACAACCGACCAAGTGGAGAGGTCACGTAGGCAGGTGTACGTATGGATGCATCTGGAGTCATGGAGGAAATACTTGTAGAGAAGAGGGAAGGGGGCGATCTGGTTCTTGAGCCGCCATAACGTGGGGAGCTGTGGGGAGCTGTGGACAGTGGAAAGGGGCCTGCACGTTATCAGAAACCTGGGCCAGCGCTGGGGGAGGACCCAGGTAGAACAGAGGCCTCTTCTCCGGGAAATCTGCCCTTAGAAGAACAGCACACCCAGTAGGCTCCACAAAACCAGGAGTTCCTGTGTCAGGTAGCAGTGCGGAGATCCATCGCTGGGGCCCATGGCCAGGTTCCAGCCCGGAGGGTCTGCTTCCTCCGCCTTCTCCAGCACTGCCGCCCCAGCCCCCAGAGAACCCCGCCTCTTCCATTCTAGAAGTCCTACTCTGATACACCGATAACACTCCTAGTTTAAACTAGCACCGTCTGTTTCCGTGTGGGTAAACACTGCGCCAAACCTCTTCAAAGCAGGGATTTTGTAAGTTGGTCCAGTAGGCAGGGTGCAATTTTGTTCTCCCCGGTTACTTGTCCAGAAAATCTTTCTTATCCAATAGACGGTCTGGTTCACTTTGAACCAAAAAAATGAATGATTACCTTGGAGCAGAGATTCATTCATTTTCAAACACCAATCATTTTTATTATACACTTAATCCATATTAATTCTATATCTAGGTTGCATAATTAGTTGCAGGGAAATGAGAAAATATAGATAAGCAAGAAAAATTTAAAGGAAAACCATTCACGATCCTCCTATTAATAAAATAATTATTCCAAACATTTTGATGAATATTTCATCAGAATTTTTTCTATGCAACTGTGTTTTGTATTTTTCCTCCCTTATTCCATATTGAACATCTTTTCCTGTAACTATTTTGGTAGCCACGTGGTGTACCATTATACAGGTAACTGAGTCACACTTTATGCTAACCATCTCTCTTGCTAAATGCTTAAGGCATTCCCAATATCACAGAAGTCTTTTCATGCACACACACAACCTTGTGCATATGTCAGATTATTTCTTTAAGATCAAATGCCAACAGTGTAGTGGCTGGGTCAAAGGTGCAACCGTTTTTAACACTCTCAATGCGTAAACACCAAATCACCATGAATTGGTATCACGGTTGAGGAATTGTACCCATTAACCTCCCCCACTCACTAAGTCCCAGTGGGGCCAGGCACTGGGTGAAGAGCATAGCCCACACGGGGTGGGGCAGGAGGAAGTCAGCATGGACAGGCCAGCGTGCTGAGATCGTAGTTCGGAGAACACAGGCTCCAGCATCGTGGCTGTCACCAGACAGGTGTCACAGATGCCGTCCTGGAAGAGGTTGGCTCTGAGGCTAGCCTTGAGGGACCATCAGGAGTCAAGTGAGTGAAGAGCAAGAAAGGGGTCATGAGCCAGATCAACGGAATGATCCAGGGGGGACAACAAAGGCTCTGTGGCAGTTGGACTACAGCTGTGCACGGGGAGGTGAGGATGGAGGTCAGGAGTGATGGATGTGGAGGCTGGAGGCGTAAGAGGGGCTTTCTCAGCTAAGCAAAGGAGCCTGAATGCACCCAGAAAACTGGGTAAAGATCATCTAACTCAAACCTTCTTGGGAGCCAGGCACTGGCATCAAAACCTGCAAGACACACGGACGATCAGGGATGAGCTCCGTTAGCTTGGGAGCAGCCATTTCCCCTCTGGGTCTCACAAAATAAAGGGGCCGATCTAGTTCCTTTTCTGTTCTAAGTTTCTATGAGCCCATGAACGCTGGCTCTGACGCTTTCTTTTTTCCAGAAAAGGTGGCCATTAAGATCCTGGACAAGACCAAGTTAGACCAGAAAACCCAGCGGCTGCTGTCCCGCGAGATCTCCAGCATGGAAAAGCTGCACCACCCCAACATCATCCGCCTTTACGAAGTGGTGGAGACGCTCTCCAAGCTCCACTTGGTGATGGAGTACGCCGGGGGTGGGGAGCTCTTTGGGAAAATTAGCACCGAAGGGAAGCTCTCCGAGCCAGAAAGCAAGCTCATCTTCTCCCAGATTGTGTCTGCCGTGAAGCACATGGTGAGTGGGGCGCGGAAGGAAAGTCCTGCTCCTATTCCACCCACAGTGGGAGCGTGGGGCCTCAGTTTACCAGCCTCCCAGGGTCCCAGAGGACTTTAGTCCCACAGGGCAGACAGCGGCCCCTTCTGTGAGAGTCGGAAGCCTGGCTGTGTGCGTGCTCGTGCCTCTGGAGCAACACCCAGGAGCCCCCTTCACAGGGCGGCCTCCTGGCGTCTGTGCGTTAGCAGGAGTCCCTCTGAGCAGCCCGATGCCACTCACTCAGCCCCTGGTCACATCGCTCCAACCCCATCTTCCACCACCCGGAGGGCTAGCTCCTTGCTGCTGCTTGGCCTTGTCCTCCGAGCCCCATGTCAAGGATGCCCTGTGCCCTGTTACGTCTCACACTGTAAACCCTGCCCACACTTCACGACCCAGCTCAGGCCTGTCTCTCGCAGACTCTCCTCAGGCTCACGTTGGCTCACACACCCATCTTCCTCGACTTCAGCTTTGCTGCTGCTGTGCTCGGACGTGATCGTGTCACCCTTAGTTCAGTTCTCTGATTATTTCTTCAGCTAAACCTGGACTCCTAAAGCCCACACCCTAGATCTTTTAGGAGCCAGTGCTCGGTGCAGCCTTTCTGCCCTTGCCGTATTCCTGGGCACGCTGCAGCACCTGGGCTGCAGACGGCACACACTCTGACGGCTGTTGGTGCAGAAGTTTGAGCCTTTTTCCCCAGATCTCGGTCAGTCCGACGGGCAGAAAACAGACCCTGGTCTGGGGCCTGTGTTAGTTGAGACACGGTTCCTAGTTTATTTCTCTGCCTGGATGTTGGAGGTCAAGGCCTGGGATCAGTGACTTTCTGACCAAATTATCAGCAGGGGAATCAGTCACCTGGGGGCCCAAGATAGCAGTCGAGGGGGCCGGGGAGGAAAAAGACGTGAGCAAGAGAGTAAAGCCTGAGTGTAACAGTGGTGGGTGTTTCAGACCTGAAGGC
The DNA here is from genome assembly GCA_028533065.1 of Trachops cirrhosus. Classification (NCBI taxonomy): domain Eukaryota; kingdom Metazoa; phylum Chordata; class Mammalia; order Chiroptera; family Phyllostomidae; genus Trachops; species Trachops cirrhosus. The sequence continues at coordinate 4,531 of JAPYXV010003874.1, forward strand.
GGTCATTTCCGTGGCCTGTACTGTGGCCAGCCTGCCCAGGGCGAGAGAGCACGCCAGGCCCATGTCACACACTAGAACAGCCAGGAAAGGAGTCTTCCATGGTCTCCTGGGGAAAGAACCCAGCAGAGAACCCAGCACTGGAGGTGCAGGCTGAGCCCTCCATCGCTCTGCCATTTCTCCCAGCTGTCTGGGCTCCGAAAAGAGGAAGGATGAATCAAAGACGCAGCTCCGAGTTTCATCGGTTGTGTGTGCTCCACGCCAGCACTGTGCTGAGCCTGACAGACATAGTGTCACGTGCGGTTCTCACGACACCCTCATGAGGTGCCCTCTGAGTCCCGTTTGATAAGGCGGAGCACTGACATACAATGCAGCCGGGATCGTTGAACCTACAGTTAGTTAACTACGCTGTCAGGCTCCAAAGCCTGGATTCTTATCCCAAAAGGCCCATCAATCAGCAAGAGTACCAAGGGGCCATTTCCCAAGAGCCCCCTGGCCCGAATGGGTCCAGATTGCCCGGAGTCAGAACACAAGGGTGGGGGTGGGGCCCGGGCTGACAACCAGCAGTGGCACCTGTGGCTGGAACCTTGCCCCACGTGGTCCGGTCCCTGCTCATAATTCTGCAGAGACAAAGGAGCGCAGGCAAGGGGGTGTGGCTGGGAAGTTGGGGAGGGCTCCAAGCCTTCTTGGACTTGGCCCTAGTCAAGAGGTTGCTCAGCCAGAAAAACCCATCTCCAGTCTCACACGTCATCGTGTTTAGGAACACGTAGCGGCATAAGATCTGAGTCTTATCTCTGGCACTGATTCCCGAGTTCGCACCTGTGGGACAGGCTCCAACCCCCCACCCCCACCCCCACCCCCACCCCACAGGAAGATAAAGCCTTTCACCTCTTTGGGGCGTGTGGGTAACTGACAGTTATGCGGAGGGGGCAGCTCTTGAGGGCTGCGAAATGCTTCATCTCCACTGAATTTCTGCTCTGAGGGTATCTCACCGTTTCCGAGCAACTGATGCCTTTCTTTATGTTGGTATTTTACTTTGGAAACGATCACTTCCCCCTATGTCTTCTCCCACAGCACGAAAACCACATTATTCACAGAGACCTGAAAGCGGAGAATGTGTTCTATACCAGTAACACGTGTGTGAAGGTGGGTGATTTCGGATTCAGCACCGTAAGTAAAAAAGGCGAAATGCTGAACACGTTCTGCGGGTCCCCGCCCTACGCGGCGCCGGAGCTTTTCCGGGATGAGCACTACGTGGGCGTGTACGTGGACGTCTGGGCCTTGGGGGTGCTGCTGTACTTCATGGTGACCGGCACCATGCCCTTCCGGGCGGAGACCGTGGCCAAGCTGAAGAGGAGCATCCTGGAGGGCACGTACAATGTGCCCGCGCACGTGTCGGAGCCCTGCCTCCGGCTCATCCAGGGCGTCCTGCAGCCGGTACCCGGCGAGCGGCTGGGGATCGACCCCATCATGAACCATGAGTGGATGCAAGGGGTGCCGCACCCCGCCCCTCTGGAACCTTTCCAGCTGGATCCCAAACATCTGTCGGAAACGGGCACCCTCCGAGAGGAAGAAAATGAGGTCAAGAGCACGCTGGAACATCTGGGTATTACGGAAGAACACATTCGAAACAACCAAGGGCGGGACGCCCGGAGCTCCGTCACCGGCGTGTACCGGATCATTTTGCATAGGGTCCAGAGGAAGAAGGCTCTGGAAAGTGTCCCCATAATGACACTACCAGACCCTAAAGACAGGGACCTAAAGAAGGGATCCCGTGTCTACAGAGGCATAAGACACACATCCAAGTTTTGTTCAATTTTATAAATTGCGTTGGACTGCTGGTAATGAACCAAAATCATTGCTGCTGCTTTTAAATTTTTTCACAGACAACTTGGTGGAGATATTTTTTGTAATTTTTAAATAAATTTAAATTTAAGGTATGCATTTTTCCCCCTCAAGTAAGTGTTATTAGCTCATATTCTGGCTTGATTTACAATCTTCTCTTGTTCTCAAACTCTAGCATTTATTCACTGAATTGAGAAATTCCTTTTCAGTGCCTACTATAGGCCAGGCTAGAGGAAACTGCAAAAAACTGAAATATGCCAGGTTCTCTCTGTCTTATGCAGGATATTCCAGTGCTGGACAGAGGCACTAACAAAAGGATTTGGAAAAAAGCTGTCATAGTGATAGAGAATTCAGATAGGGTGGTTGATGTGAGAGGCTTGCTCCTTGGGTTACATCACTGCAAAAGGCCACTTTGAGTGGATGACAGTTGGATGTGAATGAGAAGCAGGAGTAACTTGAAGAGCAGACCAAGCGTGCTCCAGGCAGCCAGAGGTCTTAGGCTGGGCTCCGCCCAAGCAGAGCCCCAGACTGAGGCTTGCAGGTAGAGCAGTTTATCTGGGGAGTAGCCGGGAGAGCGGGAGTGAGGGGCCAGGGCTGGGGGTGGGGGTAAAGGGAAAGCCGGTGCAGGTGGCCGGTGCTCAGTCTGCAGGCTCCTCTGAGGAGCCTCATGAAGCTCATCCCGGGTATCTGCCCCGGCACAAAGGGGAGAACATTCACCCAACAGCTCCAGAGCGGCCCCACGGTGTCGCCTGCCCTGCACTCTCAGATGAAATTGTGTGAGAGCCAGGTGGGTTCCCCAGTGCCCCCCATGCCCGTGTCAGAGAAGCCCTGGGAAGTACGAGGTCCTGACCACTGGCCATGTAGGACCGGCGGGAAGCTGTCTGGACGTGCACGGGGATGGTCACCGTGTCAGTGGCTGGAGGAAGAAGGGTGGCTGAAAGGGTCTGAGTGCACGCAGGAGCTGTCCCACCCAGCCCAGCCCTTTGCAGGGTGGCTGCCTCCAAGGGGTGGGGCCGGAGGACTCAGCAGCAGGGTTAGCAGAAGCAGCCACAGCTGGGGTGCTTGAGTTCTGGTGCCGCAGACGCACCCACAGGCTTGTTAAAGCGCAGCCTGGGAGGCCCCAGACCGAGTTTCTGATTCAGCGCTGGGGCGGGGCCTGAGCATCTGCCGTTCTCAAGTTCCTGGGTGATGACGATGCTGCTAGTTGGGGACCACGCTCTGAACACGCCTACGCCACGGTCCTAGCGCGGCTGCTCCTGAGCCCATAATTGGACTCACCCCGCTCTAAACTTCCCACCCCTTTGCCAGCATTTCAGCTGGTCCGGGCTGGGCACCAGGACCCAGACCTCTGTCATCACAGCATCTGAACCTCACGCTGTCCTGCCTGGCTTATCAGACCATGGTCACTGTTACCAGAGGGCCCAGAAGTGATACTTGAGTGAGTGACTCTCGTCTCCAGACATGCTCCTCTTTAACTCCTTATGATAGATAATCAGGGTCAATAATCAAAGCTCTTTTCTTTGCCTCCTTGTCAACTAGCACGGTGGGCCCAAAAGGACCCTGTGACAGTCATAGATCCCAATCTACTGGGCCCTTACTGGCTTCCCTGCTGAAAGCATCCCTCTGCCCCCGGAACTAAAACCTCTAATCTAGCAGAGCCTGGGTCGCAGGAGAGAGAAGTAGCAATTCTTCAAGTGGGTCACTGATCGAGATGGTGAGACAAGTCGGTCCTGCGTCTACCCATTGGTCCCCGGACCTGTGTACACTAACCCGAGGGGGACACGTGTCTGTCAGCTGCTGTTGACGCACGCACACTGAATCCTGGAGGGCGGCCCCTCCACCCTGCAGGGCCCTGCCCTGCAGCCGGTGCCTTCGCCGGCCCATCCCTTTGTTCTGTGGGTGCTGGTGCTTCGGGGGCTCAGATGTGCATTCACTCGAGCAGGTCCTGTGGTCAAGTGCCCATCGGCCCACTGCCTTTGCAAAAACAGTGGTTCTTGCAGCAATGTTAGGTGACACACCATGACAACAGGTCAGACATTCTCTGCCGTAGCTCGACTGCGTTGGAGAATAGTCGTGGGCAGGAAAGGCGAACCATGTCCTGAGTAGATTCCAATCCAGTAAGGACACATCACTGCTGTGCCCATCGGCATGTACGACTGTGGATCCGATCATGCCCGGCTCGGGAGAAGACAGCCCCATTGCCGGGTCCCTTAGTGTCCCAGAATCAGGTGCCCAGTAGCGTGCCAGGAGTCTGAGCTGTTCTGAGAAAGCATGGTCTCCCGCTGGGACCCTCCAGGGCGGAGCTGCACCCTCCTGGAGCTGCCTGAGACCCGACACAGTGGTCTTCACTGCCATGTGTATGGCCGGAGTTGCAGTGCAGTTTCCACCGAAGCCTGAAACCGGATCTTTGTGTGTGTGTGGGACCCACTTGGAACTGGCAGCCCTGATGAATGGGTTGGAGGAATAAACCGAGCACAACGTATGTGCTCGCAAAACCCAGAGAGGCCTGCGAACACCGTGCCTCTGTCCCAGGGCCAAGGGGTGCAGTACAGGACTTGACCTTTACTGCAGAGCGAACGTGCAATCCTGCTCCAGGCCGTCGGCCCTCTCAGTTTTTCACCGGTGTGGCAGGCCCCCGACTCCTCCGGCTGTCTATTATGCATCCTCTGATTCTCGTAAACCTTCCTAGAGCATCTGGAGTGCTTGCCACTTTCTGAGGCTAAGTCTGCCTGACGCCGTGGGCAAGCGCGATGTTCTGCAGGATGGCGAGGTGACCAGGGTCCTTTCTGACCATACTGACGTAGCTACATTGACATGGCACAGATTTATCATCACCTGGGGACAATCACTGTCTGGCCCAGAGAAACGTGACCTGCTCTTGATCCTCCCATCCCTGGTATCCGTCTCAGTTTAGACTTTTGTCCACAGTCCTCAAAAATTCTGGATGTATTATGTTGCACATACTTGTGGCAGCAAAGGCCTGCCCCGCACCCCTCCACCTTCCACCAGATCTGTAAACTAACTTACGTCCAGGACCACGATTCTCTCACTGTGACAGGCGACACCAGGCTTCTGCTCACCAGCCTGCCTCTTTTCTTTCATTTTTTTGGTCACGCAAGTCAAGGAGCCCTCTAGCCAGCTGTCACTCAGAGCTCCTCGATCACAAACCCCTGCAGGTAAGGACGCCCTGATGTCCCCTCCAGCCTTACCATCTGTTTTACCGTGTCCACCCCGCCTCTGACATTTAAGTAGTAACACTCAGCCTCCGCCTCCTCACTCCCAAGCACGCCCGGCGCCCTGGAAGTTTTCCTACTGAAGCCACCCAAGTCCCCATATGTGCTGAGGGTTCTCGTTGCCTCAGGGAAGGGAGCCTTCTCCCAGGGAACAGAGGTGGCTCTTCAGTCTCACGTAATGAATCCATCCTAACGGTCACACCTCCTGGAACTTTCCATCCCTTTCCTGAAGGCTACACCACGGCCGTGCCACTGTGCCCACCTCATTCACTGTGAGCCAAACTCACCTCCGAGCTCTGCAGCCACCCCGCAGAGTGTGAGGACCCGTCCGTGTGTCCTTCACATCCCGGGAGAATGCTGCCGTGATGATAAGCTGTCCTTTATCCTACCTTATGGTCTTCCCTCGGCCTCCCCACCCCAGGCCCGTTTCCCTGGGGGACCCACTCACCCACGTGGCTCCTCGGTTCCTGGGAACACACACCAGCTGGGGTCTTTGGTCCCGTCAGGGTCTAAGCGATGTCCTCCCAGGCCCCGGTGGTATTTCTCTGCTCTGACTGTGCTGGGACCTGGCCCAGTTCTCCGTCTGGAGAATGACAAAGGCTTTGGCAGAGGATCTTGATGAGGCCAAGCATCGTCTTGCTTACCTGCCTCCCTCGAGGTCTAAGCGGGGTCTTCAGGCAAGGAAGACCCACACGAGGGGGACCCCTGGCTTTCAACATCTTCAGGCCCATCCACCCTCCTGCCTCAAAGGCCTTGGCGCTTTCACAGCAGGCCTTGAATTGATAGTTGCCTGACTTAAGCCCGTTCCTTAGTTTTTTCCCCAGGCTTCCAAAGCAGTTAGTAAAAGCTGGCCAAGCCCTTGCTGGTGTAGCTCAGTGGATTGAGTGCAGGCCTGCAAACTGAAAGGCCACGGGTTTGATTCCCCGTCAGGGCGCATGCCTGGGTTGTGGGCCAGGACCCCAGGTGGGGGTGTGCCAGAGGCAACTAATCAATGTGTCTCTCATACAAGGTTTCTCTTTCTCTCTTTATCCCTTCCTTCCCCTCTCTAAAAATAAAATCTCTTTAAAAATTACTATGGGTATAGTTCTCCCTTAGAGTAGAGAGATCAGTTCATAAAAAAAATAAAAAAGCTGGCCAAGCCCAGCCTTTCTCATCTCTCCGCACTGTCCAAGCACCGAGGGCACACATGACCCAATGCTCATCATCCACCCACACCTATCCGTGAGCCTGGGCGGTAACTGTGCCGCTCCCGCACGCCAGCGGCTGTCAGCACCCTGCCACCAACAGTGTCTTGTGTCCTATCGATGTCACGATGCTTCAGCGGCATAGAACAACACGGTTATTATCTTACCGTTCTGATAGGTGGAAGCCCGTCATGCCCCGCCCCCCATGCTGAACTCAGGGTGGTGTGAGGTCTGGGTTCCTTCCTGGAGGCTCTAGGGAGAACCCGTCTCCCGGCCTTTTCCTGCTTCTAGACCTGTCTCACATTCCTTGGCTCGCGGTTCCCTTCCCCCATCCTCAAAGCCACCCATGTGCCGTCTCTCTGGCCACCCTTCCCTGGCCACCGCTGACCACGGCCCAGAAGGGTTCCCTCTTTTAAGGACCATGTGATGAGGCTGGCTTGTCCAGACCATCTAGGAAAATCGCCCATCTCAAGGTCCTTGACCTTAATCAAACCTGCTTCTGCCATGTAGGGTAACATTCTCAGGGTCCGGAGATGGTCATCTTTGGGGCTGGGGCCACCATTCTGCCAACTGCAGACAGCTATGGGATGCGGGCCATGACTGGTGAGCAAGCCAGCCCCGACCTCCTATCTCGAGGGTCTGCTTTATGACTCTCCTGGGTATCAGTTGTCTTAGCCTGAATTCTCCGAAACAGCAGAGTCCCAGACAAAAGCTTGCAGGCAAATCATTTTCTTGGGAAATGACTCCAGGATTCAGGACCCCCCAGGCGTAAAACGGAAAAGAGGAACGCTAACATAAAGAAGCATCGCTGAATGGCCATAGGAAACTGGTCGTTGGTTCTGCAGCATCTTTTTTTTAAAAATATATTTTATTGATAATGCTATTACAGTTGTCCTAGTATCCCCCCTTCATTCCCCTCCACCCTGAACACCCTCTCCCACTCCCATTCCCCCCCTTTAGTTCATGTCCATGTATCATAAGTTCTTTAGCTTCTGCATTTCCCCTTCTATTCTTGCCCTCCCCGTCTATTTTTACCTACCATCTATGCTACTTATCCTCCGTACCTTCCCCCC
>JAPYXV010003875.1:0-11862 GCA_028533065.1 Trachops cirrhosus
GGGAAAGGTACAGAGAATAAGTAGCATAGAAGGTAGGTAGAAAATAGACAGGGGGAGGGCAAGAATAGTATGGGAAATATAGAAGCTAAAGAACATATAAGTATGACACAGGGACATGAACTAAAGGGAGGGAATGTGGATGGGAGAGGGTGTGCAGGGTGGAGGGGAGTGAAGTGGGGAAATGGGAGAACTGTAATAGCATAATCAATAAAATATATTTTTTAAAAAATCATTTCCAACACCAAGGTCAACATACTACCTATGTTTTCTTCTAAGATTTTTATGGTTTCAAGTCTTGCATTCAAGTTTTTGAACCACTTTGGGTTAATTATTGTGTATAGTTTCAGATAGTGATTCAGTTTCATTTTTTGTCATGTATCTCTGCAGTGCCAACATTACTGATTGAAGATATTGTCTTTTTTTCATGATATATTTTTGGTTCTTTTGCATCAGTTAATTGGCCATATATGTGTGGGGTCTCTATTCTGTGACACTAATCTATGTGTCTATTTTCATGCCCATACCACACTGTTTTTGACTACTATAGCTTTTTAACAGTCTATGCAATCAGGAAGTGTGATGCCTCCAGCTTTGTGCTTTTTTCTCAAATTTGAACTGGCTCTTTGGCATCTTTTGTGATTCCATAAGATGTATTAGGACTGTTTGTTCTATTTCTGTGAAAAATGCCATTAGAATTTTGATAGGGATTTCATTGAATCTGTGTTTTGGAGATGTAGTACAGATGTTTTTACAATATTAATTCTTTCAATCCATGAGTGTGAAATATATTTCTATTTATTTGTGTCTTTGATTTCTTTTATTAGTCTTATAATTTTCAGTGTAGAGTTCTTTCAGTTCCTTTGTTAGATTTTTTTTCTAGGTATTTTATTCTTTTTTAAGTAATTGTAAATGAGATTTTTTCTCAATAATCTATCACAGTTGGTTATTAGTGTATAGAAACACAATATATTTTTGCATATTGATTTTATATCCTGCAACTTTACTGAATTTATTTATAAATCCTAACAGTTTTTTAGTAGACAGTCTTTCTTTCTAAGCTCTCATCATTTCTTCTGCAAGTCTCTACTTACACAAATATCATATTGTATTGCCATTGTCTGCAAAAGTACAAAACCTTCATATAATGAAATCCTTTTTCTATGTCTCCTTCACCAGGGGCCTGAGCAAGTCTGGAAAGGATTCTAATCAAGTAGGTAAATGCCGGAGTGTGGGTCTAGGGCTGGATCTTGATCAAAGGAGTAGTTTTCAAGTCAGTAGGCATACATGTGATGAATCAAACAGCTACCATAGTGAATCATTTATACACATGAAGTACTAATTATTAAGCATCTTTTATGTCAACACTGACATTGGTTACCCAACCTAGCCTGAAGTAGGGAAAGCTACTTGAGCTAGACAAAGTTTCAAAACATATGTCAAAGCTTTAGAAATAGGAAAAAATGAAGCCAGAAGCCAGATAGAGACAAGAATAGAAACAAAACAAAAGTGAGGGGAAGAAACAAAGTATTAAAATCTAAGTAGGGGCAACATGGTGTGGGAAATAATGTGGGTTCTGTATTCACATTCCCAATCTTAAACATTCCTCTAACTTGCTTTTGTCAACCTCTCTGATTCCCATTTTCCAAATTAGTAATATGGCAATTTAAAAACCTATTTTTCCGAATTGCTAAAATAACTGGAGAAGCAAATATTTGTCTTCTGTAATAAGGCAATAAAGAAATATTAGGATATGTTCACATATGGTCCTAGAACAGTTCAAAGAACATAGCAACTGGCTATTAATCAAGAAAAACTCACTATTAATCATTGCATTGTGGTATCTCTGTATCTTGTGCATACTTCAAATATGCCTCTCAGGGTGCATTATCATTAATTGCTTTCATTATTTCTTTCCCATTAGGCTAAGGGTTATTTGTGAGCAGAGACTTTATCCCAGTGCATTCTTCTCTTAAAAGAGGCATGCCATAAGGATTGGTGAATATTTGGACTGACTTTATTGAATGTACCTTGGGTGAGATCAGGATAAAATGGCTTGAATAAAGTTGCAGAGGCAGAAAAATATAGAGAGATACAAAAGTCAAAATTATACTAAATTTTCCATGCCTAGAATCCCTTAAGGTGAATCTTAACAGATAAATAAAAATTATCCAGGTAAACAAGCTGTGAAAAAGAATTTCTGGCAGAAGGAATGGAATGGTGGCATGAAAATATGAACAAATGCAAGCAGATATTTTGCATGCACTTGAGGAGGTAAAAGTGGCAGCATTTGTGTTCAAGAATGAGGCTATTAATCCTTCTAAGGACTTCAGACTTCATGAGAGAAAGACCAATATGGAACATGGATCAAAGAAAATCTAATAGAAGAAAAGAGACTAGTTTGGAGGCTTTTGAAGTAATCTTCTTGTGAGATAATGAGAACCTGAACAAAGGCCAAAGAGTGGCAATAAAAGTAGAGCTGACTGGAAAGTTCTCTGTGGTGATTTGCTAAAGCAATGCTCTGTTTATAAGCACCGAGCTCTGCCAATGACAGTGAAGTAAAGATTTTGTTCTATGTTTTATTCTGGATGTTTTGTAGTTTTAGATTTTACATTTAGGTTTATTATCAATTCTGAGTTAATATGGGTGCCTGATAATAGGTTTTTAACTACACCCCAGTGAATGGTAGTTTGTATTCATAGTCTTAGTAATTTTGCCTAAAAACAAAAAAAAAGGAGTTCTTTTCTTCAGACTTTTTGCAAGCAAATCAAAAGTGGAAAAGTTAACATTTTGTTGTATCCCAGATAACCTGCAGATACACTTAAAAGAATTCTAAAAAAGGAGATGAATGGGCTTCCTAAATATTTTCTTATTTATCTGGAATAAATAATCAATGGGTCTAGCTGCAGCATTATAGCTTGGTTTTTATGATTCCTATAAAAATATCCTAATATAATACTAAGTTCAAGATGACTTTAGTTTCTGTTTTTCAAATACACAACTTAAGAATTATACTCTGGTGACAAGTTTTACATTTATATGCCCCTCCCATGCTATTCCCTGATAAATTATTTGGAAATTAAATTAAAAGTCTAACATTCTCCACAAAAATTTAATGTGATTTACTCCTCTGACCTTGGTGATACATTAAGTAAGAGGGCTGTTGGATGGTTTCATTACCAAAATGGTTTATATTTGGAGAAATAATTATCAGCATTTAATTATATAGCAAAACAGATGGCATGATGGGCTAGTTTTCATGGGTCAGCAATAAATCTGAGGTGTTTTTTGTTCTGTTTTGTTTTGTTTACAAGTGTCTCTGACTAGATGAGAAGACATTTGAATCTCAGGCTAAACTGCTGTTTTGTATTTGGGCCAATATTTAGAGTTGAGGACTCTTATCTAAAACATCTGGGTGAATTTATTGGACTGGTCATTGTAAATGCTTTTAATTAGCATTACCAACAACAGAGCCAGACTAAGGGGCTGGGCAGGAGGTAGCTAGGCTTCCAGTCCAAAAGGGACAGAAAAACCCTGGGAATAAAAAGAGGGGAAAAGCTTATTTTGTAGATTTCTCATAGAGAAAATTGTATGTGATTGGAAGAACTTGGAAAGACACTTAAACAGTGCACTGTAGCTAAATCTTCCAGAGCAGGGAGGAGCGAGTTTCAGTGACAACATAAGTCTGTAAACTAACCTCTAAGGTAGAAAGAGAGACAGTTCATCTTTTTTCCTGGGAGCTGTATGCACATAAGATCCTCAGTCATTCTTGACACTCCCCTCTAGCACCTCAGTCTGTCCCCTAAATGGCTGTCAAATACCCAGTGTTGAAATATTATTATTAATTATTAGCCTATGTGGGAGGTTCATGTATTGCTATCTTTGTCCTGACCTCACAGTAGTAGATGATGTTGCTGACACCTTAATTCAGATACTTCAAAAGAAGTTTAGTAAAGACAGAGACTATACCATTTGAATTATTGTTCAAGTTAAGTTTGTCCCTTGAGCTACACCCTTTAGACATTAGAAATATTGCCTGAAATCAAAAAATGAACTTGATTGGTTGGTTGATTTGGAAGCTGTGTTGCAGTTGAGAGAAGGATGGGGAGTTTATTTCTAGTCATCTAAAGTCTGATTATCTTTAAGAAATTGGTGTGCATGCCATTCTGAGTTGAAGTTAGCATTCATGATCTAAGAGATCAATTAGAATGAAGGAGGGACTCTTTGTATCCTCCTTTAAATTATTACTGAAAATAAATGAAAGCATATACCATGTCCATGGACTGGAAGAATTAACATTATCATAATGTCCATACTACCCAACGCAATTTATACATTCAATGAAATCCTCATTAAAATGTCAGTGACGTATTTCACAGATATAGAACAAACATTTTAAAAATTTATATGGAACCATAATCAACCCTGAATAGCTGCAGCAATTATAAGAAAGAAAAACAAAGGAGGAGGGATCACAATACCTGATATCAAACTATATTACAAGGCCATGGTAATCAAAACAAGCTGGTGATGATATAAGAACAGGCACATAGACCAATGAAACACAGTAGAAGGCCCAGATATAAACTCAAGTTTCTATAGTCAATTAGTATTCGACAAAGGAGGCAGAAGCATAAAATGGAGTAAAAATAGCCTCTTCAAGAAATGGTGTTGGGAGATCTGGATAGCTATATGCAAAAAAATGAAACTCAGCCACCAACTTACACCATATACAACAATAAATACAAAATGGATAAAATATTTAAATATAAGTCATGGCATCATAAAAGTCCTAGAGGAGAACACAGATGAAGTGGGACTTCATCAAAATAAAAAGCTTCTGCACAGCCAAAGAAAACATCAACAAAATAAAAAGGGAACCAACAACATGGGAAAATATATTTGCAAATGATACCTTGGACAAGGGTTTGATCTTCAAAATATATAAATAACTCACACTATGCCACTCCAGGAAGACAAAAAAAATTTTAAAATGGGCAAAAGAGCTGAACAGATACTTCTCCAAGGAGGATATACAGAGGGCCCAGACACATATGAAAAGATGTTCAGCATCACTAGCTATTAGAGAGATACAAATTAAAGCCAAAATGAGATACCACTTCATAAAGTGAGAATGGCCATCATAAACAAATCTACAAACAACTAGTGTTGGAGAGGATGTGAAGAAAAAGGAACCCTAGTGCACTGTTGGTGGGAATGCAGACTGGTGTAGCCACTGTGGAAAACAGGATGGAATTTCCTCAGAAAACTAAAACTGGAACTGCTTTTTCACCCGGCAATTCCACTGCTGGAACTATATTCTAAGAACTTTGAAACACCAATCCATAAGAACCTATGCACCCCAATGATCATAAAAGCACAATTTACAATAGCCAAGTGCTGGAAGCAACCTAAGTTCCCATCAGGAAATGAATGGATAATAAAACTATATACACAATGGAATACTATGCAGCAGAAAGAAAGGAGCTCCTACCCTTTGCAAGAGCATGGATGGAACTGGAGAGCATCATGCTATATGAAATAAGCTAGACAGTGAAAGACAAATACCATATGATCTCACCATTGTTGGAACCCAATCAACAAAACAAACAAGCAAGCAAAATGTAATCAGAGACACTGAAACTAAGAACAATCTGACAGTAACCAGAGGGTAGGTGGGAGAAGATAATAGGGGGAAAGGGAGTCAGGGTTTTCAGGAACAACTGTAGAGGACAAACAGACAAAACCAAGGGGTGGATTGAATCAGGGGAGGGAGGTGGTGATGGCTGGGGTTGTGGTCGGGAGTGGGGGATAAATGCAGACAACTGTACTTGAACAACAATAAACTAAATTTTTAAAAGAGAAACAAGTGCTGGTGAGGTTGTGTAGAAAAGGAAACCCTAGTGCATTGTTGGTGGGAATGAAGACTGGTGCAGCCACTGTGAAAAAAGTACGGAACATTTCCTCAGAAAACTAAATATGGGCACGCCTTTTGACCTGTCAATTCAATTGTTGGGATTATAACCTAAGAAGGCTGAAATACCAATTCAAAAGAACCTATACACCCCAATGTTAATAGCTGTATTATTAACAATAGCCAAGTGTTGGAAGCAACCTAGGTGCCCATCAATAAATGAGTGGATCAAAAAACTGTGGTACATTCACACAATGGTATACTATACAGCAGAAAGGAGCCCCTACCCTTCCTGACAGTATGGATGGATCTGGAGAACATTATGCTAAGTGAAGTACAAATACCATATGATCTCACCTATAAGTGGAACCTAATCAATAAAACAAATAAACAAGCAAAATATAACCAGAGACATTGAAATAAAGAACAAATTGTCAGTAACCAGAGGTGAGGGGGAAGGGGATAACATGGGAAAGAAGGGAAGGACTTGTCAAAGAACATGTATAAAGGACATATGACAAAGTGAAAGAAAAGGTGGTAGGATTGAGGGTAGGGGTGGGAGATTGGTGGGGAGGGGCAGTGGTTGGGGGAATAGTGGAGACAACTGTACTTGAACAACAATAAAGATAAATAAATTGTTACTGAAAAGTTTCTCATCTCCCCAAGCTCTAATAATTGACATTACCCTATCTTATAGAATAGGCGATGATGCACAGAGATGTGGAGCAGAGCTATCTCTGGATGATATCTCCTGAGGATCCCTGCTGAATTTTTGCCCTACTCACCAGAGATCTCCAACAAGCTACTGAGGGAGAAAAGAGCTGACCTGATTTCCCTTGTCATCCTATCCCAGCAACACCTAAAGAAAGATACCTCCATGAGAGGTAATAAATATCAAAAAGGAGAACCAAGAGGGATGGGGAGTTGAGGATACATAGGTCTGCTTCTGGCAGGTTGCTGAAACAATATAGTATTGACTTCAGGACTTGGAGTTTATGCTAGCTTCAAATCTCCATTATACGGTATTTTCTTATTGTGGTAGAAAATTTGAAATGTTTCCCTTGATTTTAGGTTCACTGAATTTCCTAGAAGAACTTATAGAAATATACATGACAATTTTAGTAATGACTTTGACCCAAGCCATTTGGGAAGAGTGTAAATATTCTTAGTAGTAAAAGTCAGCTTGTATTCATTGTTTGTATTTATTTTAATTCTGTGAGGAAATGTAAGCCATGTACTCATATTGTATTTAAATGAATCATTCCCAATGTCAGGAATATAAAAGCATTGCCAACCACTGCACATCTAAACCTCTGTAAGCTGCCAAGAGCAGCTACTAAAAGCCATTGGTGTGGACTTCAGCAAAATTCACTGCCTCTAAGATTCATTTTGCCCCAGTTATAATGCGGGATCATTTCCTACTGCTACCCTCCATCAACTCCCTACACACATACACACACTCCAGAATATAAATAAAATGTGAACTAATTGAGGATGGAATATACTAAACACATATAAAGGGACATTAGTGAAACAACTTCCCACCCTGCAAATCTCAACCAGGTGAGAACTGAGTACCTCTTATTATTAAGTAACATTGGCCTGGACGGGAGCCAGGTTACCCAATACTCTTTCACTATAGTGCCATTAAATGAATGAAAACAAAAAGGTAATTCCTCAACTACAATCAGCCCTTCATTACAAACCAGCTCTGGGATAATTTGCCTCTCCCTCAGAATTATTTTCTCTTTGTACATCACCCCTACCTCATATGTTGGCTATAACTTACCATCCAGGAAGTACAGAACTCTTACCAGTATCCCCTACATCCATGAGAAATCTCTGCATTTCCAAGTTTCTTTGCTTGTCAAAGCAGGTATTAATATACGTCCATCTTTTTCAGCCAGTTCCTCCTAGTGCCAATTATTAAAGGATAGCCTCCTGCTTCTAAGCACACACACTAACAGGCATAAATCTGTAGTCAGTTTTAGAAGTGACTACAAAGAAAAAGATATTTAATTTGTTGCAGTAGCGATGAGACAGAATATAGAGAGGTCTGGGAGGAAGGCATCTGGCCCACTGCTCAATGAGCCTCACAAGAGCCACTGCCACCATAATGAGGTCCACATGCTCCAAGAGCTGGACCTCAGTGACTGAGGGATGCAAAGTGGATTTTGTCAGTTTTCTGCTGGGTACCAAACTCAGGGAAAATCCCCCATATTAACCAAACTCACACACACACAAAAAATGGTTTTAAAAGCCAGAATTTCTGCTTATTATTTCTTTTTTTAAATTTATTTTTTTAATTTAATTGTTGTTCGAGTATAGTTTTCTGTCTTTTACTCCCATCCCAGACAACCCCCTAGCCCTCCCCACCTCCCTCCCATTTTCACGCCCCCCCCCTAGTTTATGTCCATGTGTCCTTTATACTTTTTCCTGTAAACCCTTCCCCTTTTCACCTGAAATTCCCTCAGGGTAAAAGGAAACATCCAAAGTAGACCCACATGTTTCCAACAACCATGATAACATTTTATCCTCTCAAGAAAATACTCTCTGAAAGGATGTCACTGCAGTGCCTCTAGGAAGTGTGTCCTCTAAGAGCAGCATCAATGGCCTTGGGATGCTTACTAGGCTCTCTGGGCAGATGGCCCAGGATCTCTAACTTAACAAACTCTCCCAGTGATCCCTATGCTTGCTGGTTCAAAGACGTGGGCCTTGAACAAGAAGTTGTAGAGAGAATCCATTCATCCAAAAAACATTAATGAGCCAGGGAGGTCCTTTTCATAAAGGAACTCATGAACTTACTCAGAGACAGATTGTGTAGAGATTTTAGTGCAACAGAGGGCGGTATACTAGGGCTATACAAGAAAAATCAGGCTGCACTGACAGAAAGTTAAAAAAGAAATTTTGTGGGATTGGGAGATGACATCTAAAAAACTTTTAATGGAAGAATATGAATTAGCCAGATAGATAAGACAAGGAAGATGTTTATTATAAAGAAATATTAGGAGCAACTTAAATACCCAAAGCAGAGAACTGGTTAAGTCATTCAAACTGAATTAAAAAAAAAAAAAAGCTATGAACTCTTCCTGACTTTAAACAAAATCTGAAGCATAAGTCCAATATATAAAGCCCCTAAAAACAAAATCTCACTGCCTATACTCCAAGTGTGTATCCTAAGCCAATTTCTCACAGCTGCCTTTGCAGGGACTTCAAACAACCTGAGGTTAGGTGGCGGTATGAAGAAAATACTGGTGAAAAAATGGAGTGCTACAGAAGACTTTGCCTGCTACACTATTAAGGGGGGAAAAGCAACCTGATCAGCCTTTTTCTCAAGTTATCTTCACCAGGAGGCACACATCCTTAAACCCAATGGGTGACCCCAGGGCAGGTGTTGATTTGGTAGGGAGACAAACAGTCTGGGTGGTCCCAAGGAGCCAGACCCTTACGGGAAGCAAAGAAGGCAGGCCAGGCCCAGGGACAGTGCCACAGCCAGCTCTCACTTTGCTGCCACTTTCCATCATGGAACTGGGAGGAGTCTAATTCTGTTTTTAATGGTGGACTTCCAGATTGTTTTGCAGTGTTATATGTGACGGTAGGAAAAGAGGAAATGATTTATTTAACAATTTCTTGGCTTGACTTTTAACTTTTGAACACGGAGACATATGGTACATGGGCCTCTATTTGTAGTCTTGTTGCAAGTCCTACAAATATTAAAAGTGACTTGTTTTTCTTTTTCTTTTTAATTTTTTTCTTTTAATTTAAAAATAGGACTCAATGTTACAATTTCACATGAAACTGAAAAATCTTCCTATCTTTGCTAAAGCATTTGGTCTTTTTATATATTTTTTACTGTTGTTCAAGTACAGTTGTCTGCCTTTTCCTCCCACCACTCCCTCCCCACACCAGCAATCCCCACCTCCCTCCCATGACTCGTTTTTCTTAAACCTGTGATACCACTTTGTGTTTTTATTTGGTTTATGTTTGTCGATTATTTATTTAAACTTTTATTTTAAACTTTCTATTATTACATTTTAAAACATATGTCTTTTAGAAGCAGCAAATAATTCAATTATGTCTTTAACCTAAGCTAGGAAATTTTTATCTTGGTTGGGGAATTTGTGTGTTTAGTTTTACTGTCATGGCCAATGATTGCCTTTATTTGTTATCTGGTTTTATACTTTCTGTTCCTTATGATTACTGGCTTTCCCCTCTTCTTTGTTTTGCTCTCCAAAGGTTTGAAAGGCATACATCCTATTTCAAATGTATTTGATTTTACCTTTAAGTATTTTTAAATTATTTATCTATCAAAATAGAAAAAAACACCTAAAACTAGTATGATGTTATATGTCAATTTTATCTCAATTAAAATTGTTTTAAAAAATGATAAGGTATTTTCAATGCCACATTGCTAGGGGAAAAAAAACTTACTCCAGTTTTATTTCCTTCACCTCTGCATCCTTTGCTAATATAAAATGAGCTTTTCAAACCAGATTATTGTTATAAATTTTTTTATTTTTCACAGTTCTTTTCAGAAATTATTTTTGACATTAGGATTAGATTCTATAATGATATATGTTTTTACCAAACTGCCATCCTTCAGATCTTAACTTGATTAAACTTTCAGTAAATGAGTGAAATAAAATGAATGAGAATAAGAAGAGGGGAAGATGGTGGCGTGGTAGGAGGGGGCAGATTCTACTTCTCCTACACCCGGGGAAAAATCCTAGCCATTCTAGGTAGGAACAGAGCAAAGAGCCAACATTATCACAACCTAAATAAAAATAGGAGATCACAAATTGTAGCGGACATTGAAAAACCCGACAGTAAGGAGACTACGTGGATCAGCGTGGGGACCAGGGTGGTTGCAGCTCCAGGCCCGGTGCTTCAGGGTCTGCCACAGGGCTCCAGGGAGAGAGCTGGGTCAACTGCTCCCTCCCTGGCCAAACAAGGACTGAGCAGCACCAGGGGAGGCCAGTTTACCAGACGGCACAGAGAGAGGAATGAGAGAGGAGTGAGGATGAAGAGGCACCCACACAGGGGCTGTAAGCACCCACACAAAGCCCTGGTGAAAGTGTGCACCCCACCAAATGCATCCAAAGGCACTCCCCTCTATGCCCATGTCCCCAACCCGGAGACAGCGGGGTTTGGTGAAAGTCTCAGAAACCACAGTGTTGAAAAAGGAAAAGGCATGGGCGCTCCGCGACATATGATGCCCAGGCTGTGAATTTGGGGGAAGTGGGCACCCCTCAGGATCCAGAGAGTGCACACCTGTGAACCCAGAAAAGGCACAAGTGCTCCCTGGGAACTCTGAGGCCCAAGCCCTGCAGGTACAAGTGGGTGCCCCTCAGGATATAGAGAGTGTGCACCCATGAACCCGGAAAAGGCATGGGCACTCTGTGGGACACACACGGCGGAGAACTCCCAAGGACTCGCATAGTTGAAACCAGCCCCCACACACAGATCCCTTCCAGGAGGCACCAGACGGGCTAGGGGGAGAACACGCGCCTACACTATGAACAGTACGCCAGAGGCTGACTGAGTCCTGAATGGGAACAGAGAAAAACTGTCTCCAGTTGCCCCTCAGTGTGCTGAAGCCAGCTAGAAAAACCAGTTTGGCCAGTCTGAAACCAACAATAGATGTGGTTTTTTTTCTTTTTTTTTCTTTGTTTGTTTTTCTTTTTGTTTTTGTTTTCTTTTAATTATTTTAAGTAATCTTTTATCTTTTAATTCATATTATTTTTTGATGTATCAATTCTTTATGCTTCTCCTTCTATCACCCTAGTGTTGACCCTTCTCCCTTGCTTTCCAAATTTATCTCTTCGTCTTCCTTCCATCTTCTGCTTGGTTCCTTCCTTTTTTTTTTAACCTGCAAGTGATTGCATAATTGTATTATCATTATTTCATTATTCATACACCTTTGATTTCTATAGCATTTGGGTATTGCTCTT
>JAPYXV010003876.1:0-11861 GCA_028533065.1 Trachops cirrhosus
GACATTTTGATGATGTTAATTCTTCCAATCCATGAACACGGTATATGTTTCCATTTGTTTGTGTCCTGCTTGATTTCTTTCTTCAGTGTTAGCATATCAAAATCTTGATGACCATTTATCACAGTATCCTCTCTCCCTAAGATATCTGCAGAAGCCCAGATCAGACCCCAGTGTAGAGAAGACGGCACTGAGGCTCTTCAAAATGCATAAGGTGGCGATTTCACAAGCAAAAAAAAAAATCATTTCCTTTCCTTAATCTTCTCCATGACCATGGATCCACCACCAATAACACATATGAAGCAAGTGAGGTTTTCCATGTCACAGTCTGGTACACCAGCCCTAAACTAAGTTGTGCTTTGATATCCTGGAGGCAAATGTCAGACACAACGAGACACCTGAGAAGTCTCCTGTGAGTGGGGACCGTCTCATGTATCGCTGTAAGTGTTCTTAGAAGGTCAGAAGGGAGAAGAGAAGCGGGCGTCATTGTTGACATCCCTGCTCCTGACTGAAGTAGAAGTGCTCCATGTGCCTCCATGTGCCTCCGTGTGTCCCCTACGGTTGGATGAATAGCTCTTGAAACAGGCTGAATCTGAAGTGGGTGGGCTCCGCAGATGTATAATGCCTTGTAGGAGTTATATACACAATATAGCATAAACTAGAAATTAAAAGGAATTTTAATGATTGAATGAAAAAATTTAATGATTTGTAGTAAAATAATAAATGACACATTTTATTTCAATGAACATCAACTTAAATACTTACATGTGAGAACATTTAAATTCCATGAGAATTAACATCTTGTTAGAACAAATTTTTATTATTGAAAGTAAATGTTTGCTGCTATTTCTCCAAAATTTTCAGTTTCCTTTCCTAATTGTTTTCTTTTCTGTTGGTATTTCTGGAATATTGGAATTTAGGTTAATTTTAGCAAAAGACATAGGTGGAGATACAGAGAGGCAAGTCTTCTCTTTCCCTATGAATAGGCTTAATTCATGGCAAAGTCCACAGGAAGGGAAAATCACCACTGGGCATCCCTGGGCCCTTCCAGGACAAGTTAGTCCTGGGACAGGGTCAAGGGTCGTCCAGTCGATAGAACATCAGCCCATCATCTCCTAAGTCTAATTCAAAAACATTTGGCCACGCTCTGAAAGGACCACAGATCGTTTAACTTTGAAACCATTTTTGTTTTTCAAAAATTTGCTCCTCCTCCCATCTACTGTAAACAAGAGTGAGGAGATCAAATTCACAAATGGGTATTTCCAAGGAGGAAGGATTTAGTTGTTTCATTTCATTGCCATTCAAGCATATACAAATTCTAAAACTGCATGAGAAGATACCTATGCAGAAAAGTAGTAATACATTATTAAAAAAATCACTTTCTAGGGATCTTCTGTAACTTAGAAGGCTGCATTTACATTTTTCCATTCACTATTTTTTAAGGTTTCTAAAATCTTTTTTAAAAGGTCACATATGATGACGAAGAAGTCGTATATGATGTTCTCACTGACGTGGAGAAGAAATTTGATCTGCTCCTCCTGAAAGCATTGTTCAACAAGTTCACATTGAAGAGAAACCCTGATTTAAATCACATTTACAAAATCTTCAAAAATGGGAATTAGTTTTGTTACCGACTATTTGATATCCAGGGCCAATTTTTTCTCACAGGTATGTATTGAGTTCCTACCATGTGCCAAACGCCATGCTGGGCAGTGAGGCATGTTAAGAAAACAGACATGTCATGAGCCTCCCATAGCTTATGATGTAATGGCTACAGCACAACACCCACCAGGAAGTCTGCTTACTAGGCATTTAGACTCACAGGACATGCAGAGACACAGTGGCATCAGATTTACTTGAAGGACTAATGAGTGCTGGCTGGTGTGGCTCAGTGGGTTGAGTGCTGGCCTACAAGCCAAAGGGCCACTGGTTAGATTCCCAGTCAGGGCACAGGCCTGGGTTGCAGGCCCAGTACTCGGTGGAGGGCACACTAGAGGCAACTGCACATTGATGTTTCTCTCTCCCTTCCCTGTCTCCAAAAATAAGTAACAAAAACCTTTAAAAATAAAAAAGTAAGACAAATGACAAAGAACACAGCATCCCAACGAGGCAGCATCCATTGCTGCTCTTCTATGGGACCCCCTTGCAGTGGTCCACACTGCAGTTCAGTGAGTTGACTATACCCGCCTTGAGTGACCACTTCCCTATGGGTACAATATCCACCCTGATTTAGCCACACCATGCCCATGGAAGTCAGTATCTCATGAAACAACTCTGTAGTTATAACTTCAGAGACCACACAAGGGACAGCCAACTTACAAGGACCACACTGGAGAAAGACCAAAGATGGCTTAGAGTTCACATCCAGGCCCTCCTAGTACACACACCATTTACCTACCTACTGCCACTGCTCATTTTTTTGTGTGTGGAAATATATACACTTTCATTTATTTATTTAATAATTATTTAATTGTTGTTCAAGTACAGTTCTCTACATTTACACACCACCACTCCCCCCAATGCAGCCATCCCCACCTCCCTCCCCTGATTCCACCCCATCTTGGTTTTGTCCACGTGTCCTTTATACTTGTTCCTGAAAATCCTCCCCCACTTCACCCCCATTATCCCCTCCCACCTCCTGTCTGGTTACTGTCAGATTGTTCTTAATTTCAATGTCTCTGGTTATATTTTGCTTCCTTGTTTGTTTTGTTGATTAGGTTCCCCTTAAAGGTAAGATCATGTGGAATTTCTCCCTCACCACCTGGCTTATTTCACTTAGCATAATGCTCTCCAGCTCCATCCATGCTGTTGCAAAGGGCAGGAGCCTTCTTTCTTTCTGCTGCGTGGTGTTCCGTTGTATAAATGTACCATAGTTTTTTGATCCATTCATTTACTGATGGGCACTTAGGTTGCTTCCAGCACTTGGCTATTGTAAATTGTGCTGCTGTGAACATTGGGGAGCATAGGTTCTTTTGGATTGGTGTTTCAGGGTTCTTAGGATATAATCCCACGTCACTGCTCATTTTTAACTCTAAGCTCAGTGTTGGCTTAGTAACACAGAAGAGAGGCTACCTTCACCAGGTTGCCAGAGTAATGAGCAAGAAAATTTAAGTTCATTTTTCCCCTGAAAAAGAAAAAAATGGTTTTATTAGCACATTCCCTGCAACACATGTGATCAACAATCAAATAGTCACAAAAGCATTTGCTCTGCCAGAGGTGGGTTATTTTGATATTACACAAAAACTACAGGTTTGATTCTCTCCTTCTTCCCTGAAAAGGCATGATTTTGTATTTTTTTTTATTGGTTCTCAGTAAACAAGATGTTGTCCAAAAATTTTTGATTGACTTGCCTAGAAAATTTTTTATCCCAAAGGAGTTTTTGTCTCACAAAGAGCCCCAGTAACGGTGGGGACTCCGCAGGAAGAGGACTGTGTGCCCTGAGGAGTGAGTGCAGCTGCTGCAGGAACAGGCAGGACGGGAAAGGCCCCTGTGTCTGCAGAACAAGCACAGATCAGATCAGGTCAGAGTGAGAAGCAGGCTGTGGGAGCTCATTCAAGAGGGACAGGTTTGAAAAGAGATTTTGGAAGGTCTGGCTTCTAAACCTAAGGGATGTCATGTTATATGCTACACAGTAAGAAGAAGGACAAGTTTATGAGGTTTACAAGTACAGGTTTACTGCCCCAGGAGGTGCCCCTGCCACCAGCCCCGAGGCACATGGGCTCACTGCTCCCTCGGGCCCCACTCTGGCCTCCCTGCAGAGACCTACCCCAGGGACTTCGGATTTATTTCCTTCCTCCAGTGTTTGCTGGGTCACCTCCATGCAGGGGCCCTGGGCTGGTTCTGTGCTCTCCCCTCTTCGGAAGCTTCCCAGGTCCTTGATGAGGCCTCTGGGGACATCCTCCAGTGCAGTACTCATTCCCTGCCCATAGCTTCAGACAGTGTCCTTCCTCTGTCCTGGGATCTGGGACCCTCTGGGATGTCTAGTTGCTCCCACGTCCTCTGATTTGTCTCTATGGGAAGCACTCACCTCCCTGACTTAATTAAGCCAAAACCTTCTCTTGTCCACTTACATTTTTAAACCTTTTGAGTTTTTTCCATTTGTATACATATGAACTGCTATATAATCTTAGTTTTCTCCCAGGGAAATTCCTCTGTTACTTCTTCACAGTTTGAGTAGTTCAACAAACACATTTCAAAATAAATAACACTATTTATGTTAATATATGCTTTTCTGGTTGGCCGAATTATTTTTTACATGAATAACAAGCTCATAATAATTCTTCAACTTTTTTACATTTAATTTTCATTTTTTATTTTTAGAGAGAGGGGAAGAGAGGGAGAGAGAGAAACCTTGATTGGCTGCCTTCAGTAGCTGCCCTGGTCCAGAATAGAACCAGCAACCTTTTGTTTTGTGCAAGGGTACACAACCAATTCAGCCACACTGGCCAGGGCTCCGCAATTTCTTTGTCCTGACATTCAAGTGGCTCCTTCCTGTGTGGGAAGCACAAAGGCTTCTTAATTGGGGGTTCTCCTTTCTGTCCCAGGGATAAAGAGAAACCTTTACCATCAGGATTGGAGCCCACCGAGCCCTGAGCGACCCGAGGGCTGGGAATTCTTACACATGTAATTTGAAATGATGTCCTATTCTTGATGGAGTTCTCTGATTGCTTTCGGAGTGGTCCACACTTTGGTAGAAAGTCCACTTTTTTCCTGGTCAGCAAAGTCAGGCAACCAGGCTTTCTGTGGTGAAGAAGGAGAATCTGAGAAAAACAGAACATCACAAAGAAACCTTAAGTTTTGTGTGTAAACTCTCCCCATGACTCCCGACCTGAGCTCCAAACACACTGACAGGCTAAAGGTGGGAAAGGCAAAGATCCAAACACCAGCTTTCTTCCTGGCGTCATCTGGTTCCTGGCACAGGTGGGTCTGATGTTGTTTTCAGGATCAAAAATCTTTGCTTTCTGCACAAAGGCCTTCTGATCCCACAGAAACCACTGCTGTTCACTGAGTGGGGTGCGTGCCCCGCTTTCTCTGGCCCCACAGGATCATCTCTTTCCCTTTGTCCAGGGCAGCCCCAGGGTGGGAGCGCCACCGGGAATGCTGGCAGCTGTGGGTTTCCCAGCCAGCCAACTGCTATCTGCCTCTCGTTCACATAGTGATCTTGGTGACTCTAAGCTGACTCGGAGAAATGCAGGCATATTGATGCCAACACCCAGCACAGTGGGGGCCGGTCTGCCTGCTGCCGAGGGACAGAGGAGAGAGGTGGGGGACACTAGAAAATGCTGGTGTTGTCTGTATCAGACCCTGTCTGGGCCCCATGAACCATAGAGGCCAGGAGCAGAGGACAACCGTGCCCAGCAGAGGCTGAGCTTACTAATTTGTCTACCTACGAAGACCAATGAGGTAGGGATGTACGCAGGGAGAGAGACTATCCCCTTCGCCCTGCCATGTATGTGCAGCATCTGAGACACAGTGAGACGCTGCACTCTGGGAAAGATACGTCCTCATCGTTGTATGATTAATTTTTTGCCCCTTGACTTTTTGCCCAGATTGATGTTTGCCCCTTTGGGGGAAAAGAAAGAACAGAGGTGGAGAGAAGGTAGAACCTTCCCCCGTATCTTAAATTTAATTGGGCGAGAACACTTAGTCCCAGCCAGAGGAAGTCGGCCTCACGGAACAAACGTGGAAACTATCACTCCAAGAATGGTGCTTCTCCAGCCCTGTGTCTGAACACGGAGACCTAAGTCTGTTCCTCTGCACGCTCTTAGAAAGTTGCAGCAGCTGAGGACAGGGCCATTCGCAGATGTTTCTGGTGTCTTTGCACAAACAAGGGGACTCCTGAGGACTGGCTCTCTTCCCCCTGGAGGTCCCCCTCCCCTGGCCTCCGGGTTCTGACTGACCCTCCTCGGCCTCCGTTCCTGCGGACACATGTCCCAGTGGAGAACCACGGTAGGGCTATAGAAAGGGGCAGGCAGTGTTTCACAACACTCGGAATGTTACTTTCACTCCTCTTTTCCCCATTCGGGTGGAGCTCTCCTTGGCTGACACTTGTTCTGTTGGCTGAGAACCACACTGGGGCTATAGAAGGGAGGAAGCAGTGTTTCACAACACTTTTCTTTTCCCCATTTGGGCGGGGTCCTCGCTGGGTGAGGCAATTCATGGAACTTCTGCTCAGGGCTTGGCAGCCTCAGTAAAACCAGGCTGGAGACACTGCGGGGATCAGAGGTCCTGGCAGGGGCCTGGGCAAGACAATGGCCAGTGGGGACAGTGATCTCAGCACCAGGTCAGTCTCTGTCTTCCTTCCTTTAGCTTCCTTTCTGGATGTGCTGCTGCTTTAGTGTCTGTTTTTAGACACTCGTGTAAACCTTGACCTTAGTCCTGCTTTACAAGAACACTTTTTTACAGGGTAATGCAATGTAGGAATATGTGATGAGGAAATCAGATCTTTACACAGCTGACGGACAGGCGCCGTTGTGCGTGCAGCTTACACCTACTGCTCAGCGGACAGCCCATTTGGACTGGGCTGTGTTTTCGCACTTAGAGGCAGCGATTTGTTATTTGCTCGTGACCTCTGAACTGTCTCATTTCCTTCAAGTTTCCTCTGTCTTCATCTAGGTCATTTTGAAGAGGGTACTTTAGAAAGTATAACTTTGAGGGTTTATATCTGACTGTGGCAGACTCTGGCCAGCAGAATCTGCATGTTGTGGCTGAAGACGAGAACAAATGCACACAGACTACAGCAGTCCTGTGGAGAAAAAGGATGGCACAGGTACTCTCTTAAGATGAGAGTCCTATGGCCACTTCTCTCCAGAGGAGAGCGCCTTGGTCACTCTCTCAAGGGGAGAGCACCCCTACTGTTGCCTGGACAGGCTTTTATTATTTTTCTCGGGTCTTACATTGAAGAAGGATTTATTATCTATTACATAGAATGTTGTTGTCTACATTTTAAGTACAATCAAGGCAATGAAAATAACAAATGCAGAAGGGAAAGGTGGTGAGCTGATTACGCTCTGTCTTTGGGAAAATTCATACAGGCTTTGGAAATTACCTTGAAGATAGGCAATAAACTTCTGCTGTTTCAGACCAGGGTGAGGGAGTTTTAGCAAGAGCAAGCCATAACAGTCTGGATGCATTTTCTAGGTCTGGTTCCTATGGGAAAACTGGTTTGAGGGTCTGCCTCCTGCCCACCACTTCGCTCCTGTCGGCTTTTGATACAGGGCTGAGTCACACTTGCCAGTTTGAAATAAAACTGGTTCCCTACATCTGATTTTTCAAATCTGGGTGCGTTGTCCTCATACTTGACCCGGGGACAGGTCTGGGCCAGCCCTATTCCTGTCTCTGGTTGGGATCAGGATTGTTCCTCCAGGGATCTTGATCTAAGGGAATAAAGAGAAGAGGAAGGACCAAGATGCCAAAGACCAGGATGATGTGGACTCCAGCCCACAGGGTCTGTGTGTTGTGGTTGTGATGAACAAACTCACATGATGAACTACAGAAGTCCTGTGGGAAAAAAGGGACGGCATGGCCACTCTCTGAGTGAGAGAGGGCCCCGACTCCTGCCTGGACAGGCTTTATTGATTTTCTGGGTACATTACTTTGAGGATGGTCCTCATTTACTATGCACAGGTTCACTTTAGGTGGTTAGCTTTTACAGATAACAAAGGAGAGGATGTTGCTAATTACTTCAAAGAAAAGGGATATTTGCAAATGCAAGGGAAAGGTGGTTGAACTGGTTACACTCCATACTTGGGAGGCTTAGTGCAGATTTTAGGAAGTTACTTTAAAGATATGCAGTAAACATTTGCTGCCTCAAGTCATGGTGAGGGAGTTTTAGCAAAAAGCAAGTCTCAAAGCAGCCTAGGCACAACGCAAGCCTAATTGCCATGGGAAAATGGATCTGTGGGCCTGGGTCCTATGTGCCGACTTGCTGCCTGCCAGTTTTCTGAATTAGGGGCTGGGCTACATTTGCCACACCAAGCAGATAGGTTCCCTATACCAGGGCAGGCTGGTGTTTTCATTTGTACTAGATTTTCTGCTCTGGATGGGTTCTACCTCTGACAAGGAAAAGGATAGAAATCCTACCTTTTCCTTTAGTAAAGGACCAAAAGTAACATTACTTAATAGGTTCAATTGTTTGATTTTTTTTTTTTGATCCAAAAGAAATACATTATACATACTTGGTCATACAATTTCAAATGACAGGGTTGTATACAAAGGGAAGCAAACTCATTCACCACCCACCCCCTGCAGCTTCCATTCCTGGGCCTGCTGAGTGTTGTGGGCACAGCCTTTTATGTCTCTTCTATGCATCCACAGACACACATGACTTGTTTTCCTAAATGCATAATTTCTGTCTTGTTTTTAATGAAAGAGATTATATTGTATATTCCATTCTGTATATTGCATTTAAAAAATTTTTAATGTTGAAATTCTTAGAGGGTTCTTTTTCATGTTAATAAACATAGGAATCTACCTCATTCTTATAAAAAGTGGCATACTGCTCCTTGGAGTTGATATTCCATAATTTTTAAATTATGTGCCACTTAAACCATTTGTGTTGTTTTCATTTGTTCACTGTTACCAATAAACTGCAATAACAACAATTATATATTTCTTATGGTTTTGCATATATACAAGTGTTTATCTTGTGTCAGAAAACAAAAGTTATAATTGTTGAGGCAAAGGGTACTAATACTTAATTGTTCATAGCTCCTACCAAATTACCTTCCTCATGGCTAAACCACTGTATTCTCCTACCACTGGCTGATGAGCCATCTCTCCACACCCAGACTTCACAAGGGAGCTGGATAAAGGGATGCATCCTGTTAATTTGCATTCTCTGATTACATGGGAGGTTGAACAGGTTTTCAAGTCTATTAGCCTTAAATTGCCTAGTCTATGAATTGCTGGTTTATTTTTTATCTATGTAGCCAGTTGAGGTGATTTTCCTTCCTTTAATGATAAGGGTGTGTTTGCTACATAGTCTGAACATAATAAATATGCTTCCTGTCTTTTAACTTGTTAATGGCAACTTCTATCTTTTTAAACTTTTCAAATTTGAGCAAAAACTTATACTATTGATACTATTTTATAAGATAGATGCATCCTATTATCACAAATAAATAAAAGTAATGCTGAAAGTTACTGGTGAATTCCATGCACACTGTCTTTAACCAGAGTTCTTGTGTTTGTGAGGTGGCAGTTTCAATTCTACCTTTATTTCAGGGAAATTTTCTTCTCTAATATCTATAAAGATGTATTCTTTTTCAATTTGGGGATAAAACTCTTCTTCCAGGAGTGCAACTTTAGCCCTCACAGCTTTGTTTGTCCCTAATAAATCATCTCCTTAGCTTTTTACTTTCTGTTCACAGTGGTTGTCTCACACATTTCTTCTATGACAACTACTTAATTTTTAAGTTCTTGTGTGTTGTTATTACTGATTTTTTTAAATGTTGAATCCGTGAGTTTCTTCATCTCCCAGCCATGGCCCTCTGCCTGTATAAAGTCCAGATAATCAGCCTGCAGCTGTGGCCAGAGCTGAGCTATGGTTTCCTAGGACAAAGTGACTTCCCAGCTTTCTGACCTCTCTATGTTATCTGAACCTCATCATAATCGTCATGGCCAGTGCCAAATGGTGAGCCTTCAGGTAATTCTATTACTCTTTTCAGAGATGTTTCCCTGTTTGTACCTGTGTTCCTCTCTTTCTCACCCTTCTCCTTCCCTTATTAAAGCAGCCCCTTTAGCATATCTGGCAGCGCCAGCTTGGTTGAGGTGCATTCTTTCAACTTTCCTTTTTCTGGGATACTCCTTTTTTTACCTTCCATTTTAATTGAGAGCCTTGCTGGGCAGAGTAGTCTTGGTTACAGGCCTTTGCTTTTCATTATTTGGAATATTTCTTGCCATTCCCTTCCCTATTGTAGTGTTTCTGTTGAGAAGTCAACTGCTAGTCTTATATGGGGTCCCTTGAATACTACTTCCTGTTAATCCTTTGTTGCCTGTATGATTCTCTCTTTGTCTTTGAATGTTGTCATTTTAATTATGATGTGTCTTGGAATGTGCCTCTTGGGTTCCTCTTGACTGGTACCTTCTGTGCTTCCTGAACTTGTGTGACATTTTCTCTCATCAAATAGGGAATTTTTCCTCATTACTGTTTCAAACAAGTTTTCTATTCCTTGCTCTTCTTCTTCTCCTTCTGCTATCCCTGTTATATGGATATTATTATGTTTCATGCTGTCCTGCAGTTTTCTTAACCCCTCTTTGTTCTTTTTGAGTTTTTTTTTTTTCCTTTCCTTGCTGTTTCTGGGAGTTTTATTCTACTGTCTCTTCTAGCTCGCTAATTTGATCCTCTACTTCATCTAGCCTGATTTTGGTTCCTTCTACTTTGTTCTTCAATTCAGAAATTGTATTCTTCATTTCCTCTTGACTCTTCTTGATTATTTCTAAGTCCTTTTTCATGTTGATGTAGTTTGCAGTAAGTTCCTCATAGCTTCCCTGTAGTTTTTGGTCATTCTCAATGAGCTCATTGAGCTTCCTTATAACCATTGTTTTGAACTCAGTATCTGATAGTTGACTTGCCTCTATTTCATTCAGCACTCTTTCTTAGGATTCATCCTTTTCTTTTAATTTTGGGTTGTTCCTTTGTCTTTCCATTATTTGTGAGACTCTTCTTGTTTGCTTGTATTTCTTAAAATGATCTGTTTTGACTCCTTGAGTTTGTGGTGTAAACTTTTATGGTAGGGAATTTAGTGGTAGAGTTTCCTTGATTTCTTGAACCTGCTGCCCTTGGCATGCCCTTTATGCCGTTTATGTTGGCTCCCTGGGTGTAATTGGTTTTTGATTGTTGTGTCATTCTTTGGTGGGTCTTTCCTTCCAGCTGTTTGACTGAGGGTCCCTCCACCCACCACATCTTGTATGCTGTTGTGAAGGTGCTGCCAGAACAAAACCACACAGCCCAGGAAACAAACCCACACCCACAAAATAACATCCCCCCACAATCCCACTACCAACAGCAAATGAACCAGTATTAATAGAAGTATAAAGAAAGTAAGGCTATTATAAAAAGGAAAGTGAATATGAGATGACTGCCTGAAAGGAAAATGATTGCGAGAGGGCAGAGGGAGGAGCACTAATAAGAGTTGGGAGTTGGAGCAATGTGAATAAAGTAAAATTTACATCATAAAAAATGAATGAAGAAGTTAAAATATATACAAATTTGATGGACAAAAATGAGTGTTAAAAACTGTGCTGGAAAGAACATATCACAAATCATGGAGAAGACCAAAGTGATTTCACCTTGGTAACCTCTAGTATTTACCACCTTTTTTCTTTCTGGGTCTGCCTCTGGTGATGTCAGATGTTGACGCTGTCTGTCCTTAGTCAGTCTGTTCGAGACTTCCAGGGATCCACTGTCTGTGGCTGACTCCTTCAGTTGTTAATCTAGTCACTATGCACTCAGTAGTCAGGCTTAAGCACCACAGGGCCAGGGCAGAGTCCTTTCTGGGGTGGGGGGTATTGTTTCCCTTCAGGCTGCTGGCACTCAGAGGGGAGTGGCCTGCCTGAGCATGATGGCTGCTGATGACTCAGTACTTGGGTCCCAGTGTCTACCTTCTCAGTTCTCTCCCCAAAGCCTCCATCCCCAGTCTCTCCTCAGGTGTCTCCAACCCACTGTGCCTCCACCTTGGCTGGAGCCCAGGGTAAGATGCTACAAGTAAAAATGTGTGTGTTGGCACTTTAAACAGCTCTTGGGGTCTTCTTCTTTTCATTTCTTGTGGAGAGCAACACTACCGCTTTTTGCCACTGGTTGTTTTCTGTGTATTTTTTGTTCTCTGGTGCTCTAGGCTGGGGATCCCAGCTTAGGGTTGAGA
>JAPYXV010003877.1:0-11859 GCA_028533065.1 Trachops cirrhosus
AATATAGAGGACACATGGACAAAACTAGGGGGTTGGAAAGGGGAGGGAGGAGGGGAGGAATGGGTGGGTGGGCTGGAATGGGATTAAAAGATAGAAACTGTACTGAATAATCTAAAATAAAAAAAATAAAAAAATATACGTGTAAAAATAAATAGTTAGGTCTTGGTTAAAAATTGACTGTGGAAGGTGAGAGAGGGAGTAATAGATAATGACTCTGAGAATCGTAATTATTACAACCCAGTGGATTGGCAGTCTCATTAACACAGATGCACAATGCTGAAAAGAGTTGGTTTCAGGAAATAGATAATGAGTTTAGCTCTGGGTATGCTGATTTGTGTGTTCCTCTGGTAAATTCAGGAGTGTAGAAAATAGAAATATAGGTATGAAACTTCAGGGTGAATTTTCAGTTACTGAAATAGATTTAGAATAAAAAATATAGGGCTGGTAGTTAAAGTTCACAGAGAGGATGAGAGACTAAAAATACATGATACATGTATTGGGTAATCATTGTGTGACCACTTTACATATACTCATCTATTTAATTCATACAACATGGTATAGGTATAATAGGTATTTCTCCTGTATACAGGAAACTGGTTCAGGAAGAATGGAATTGGTCAAGCTGGGATTCACACCCAAGGAATTTGATGTCACAGCACAGATGTTTAGCCAACATTTTATACTTACCCTCAGCCAGCAACTGACAAGCAGGAAACCTTGCAAACATGCACATTTGGCAGGAAGTGGAGAAACAGAGACCAATGAAGACCACAGAAGAAAACTCAGGGCAGTATATTGTTAAGAAAGGAAAAGGATGAGGTTTCAAGGGGAGAGCTGCCCATTGTGTCAAACATTGTAATGAAGTCTCAGATGCCTGTGTTGGGGTCAGTGCCAGAGAGCAGTTTTCTGTGAGGTGATGGGAAGAGAGGCTAGACTGCAGTGAGCTATGGAGGCAATGGGAGTGAATAGGACAAGAGTAGTCAGGCTCTTCTAGAAAGGAGAGAAAGAAGGCAACGATTTGATCGAAAATAGGCTAGAGGAAAGATTTACTGCATTTTCAAAAGCAGAGGTTGTTCTATCCCAGATGTTGTCTAGGCCCAGATAAAAAGCTGAAGTCTGCAAAGAGAATCACTGGTCTGAATACACTTTAGGTGAAGACGGTAGGTCAAAGGGAAAGGACTGATGTCTAGGGTCACAGTCAGGAATAGAAAACTCCAAAATATTGAAGAAAGTCTGAAGGATTCACCTGAGAAAACCTCCACCAGAGTGAAGACCTTGAGTGTCACAGTCAGTAGGAGAAACAGACATCAGCATCTAGAGAAAACAAAAGTGTGAAGACCTTGAAGTAGTGCTCACCTGCCATTGCCTCAATGGTAGAGTGTGAGAATCCAGGCTGAGGAATGGACTGAGGCCCTTGTGGGTTGGGGATGTAGTAGTATTCTCCAAGATACAATATTTTCTTAATATGAATCACATGTCTTTGTAAGTATCATATTATACAGGCTTTAGAATTTTGTCTTGCTTTCCCCTTCACTGAAATAATGTCCAAAAACATCTGTCTTTACTGGGCCAGTATATCCAATATGTCACAGAGTCCACTGTGTCAGGGGCAGCAGCCAAGCCAGATGGACTTTCAAAAAGACAAACACATAACTCATATTCTTAAATATAAATTGCTGGCAAAGCCTTTTCTCTCTTTTTCAGTCAACTTGAGCTTTGTGTGTAATTGATGGTATTTCCCCACCCTCTGAACTTCCTCTTATAAAATGACAACTATAACCTCCAGTTGACATCACTGAGCAAAAGAATTATGGGCCTTGAACAGTAGAAAGAAAGAAGTTCTCTGGCCTAGCCCTTTGAACTAACTGACTCAGCTCTCACAAACCCATGTGATCACAAACCAGCTAGGTATTTGAGACCATAGACAATGGAATATTGTGACCACCTTTTATTTGTCCAGCTTAAATCTTTTTTACTTTTTATTGGCATTCTTGGTTCCCTAAGATCCTTATTTTCCTTAATTAGGTTTCCAATAATTTCCCAAGAATACCATTGCTACCCTCTTACCTGATGGCCATGTTTAGAATTGCCGATCTGTAAACTCCACGATCTTTAAACAACACAAATTTAGTATTTTCTTCGCTTTCTGGCCCTAGAAGATAACTGAGGATTAAATATGTGCCATTTTCCATTCTGACTCCTTGGTCCAAGTGACAAAGCCTACCTCTTACCTGGCTTGCCACCTTAAGCCCACAAAAGAGAAGGCAGACAGACAAGAAAATAAGTGGCAGAAGCTTGGGAATGGAGCAGTCCTGAATGATTCTCTTTTCTATTTTCCAGCAGACCCACAGGGAAGCCTCCTGTTGTCAGTCATCATCTTTGGAAAGGACAGAATCATTCTGCATAATACATGGGTCTCCCCTAAATTATATATATGCTGTGACTGCAGAATTTCTCACTGTCTCCATCTATACCTTAATATTAGATTAAAAATTGTCTTCCCAGAGTCAGAAAGATAAAAGGATAATTAGATGTGGCAAGATTAGAAGATCCAGCAAGTAACCATGTGTCCTGGCCAAATTTGAAGATGTATAAGAACACTCTACAACCAGATTCTCCCACAGCTCATGGGTAAATTCTTCTGTTTCATTTCCTTCTTCAATGGCTTCCAATGAGTCCTCTCCTTTCCTGAGGGCTGGTATCATTTCAGGGTTCCTCCACTGCTGTGTCTTGTCTCTCAGGCTCCTGCCGACCCTAAATCCTCAGCCATGTAATAAATCCATTGGGATGTTCAGAAAAGATTCTTATTTGACTTCAGCGACTTGCTCTCCTGGAAGCTAAGATTTTAAATGACTGTATGATTGGTTTGGCTGTTTGTCTGAAGTGAAAGATTTTATAATATCATATCATATCAAATAGAAAACAAACATTGTTAATACTCTTTGCCTTCAGTGTTTAGGTCAAAATAAACTAAAGCAGGGATTGATTTAGAGAAAATAGAGCTCATGGTAAAAGCTGGGGAATATAACTGCATTTCTGACCTGCTTCAGCCAGGCAGTTTCCCCAGAAGTCCTTATATCCAACTCTGCTCAATGCACTGAGGCCAGGTGATCCTCTAGTCAAGGGTTGCCTCACCTAGCATGTTACATATCTCCTGTCCCTGTTTAGAAGTCTGGTTTTAATCTTGAGTTTCCTGTTTTTTATTCCTGATTCAGGTCACAAAGAGATATAGTCCCCAAATAAGGCCCAAAATGTAGGCAGTAGGTATGATAATCCCTGGCAGACGAGGAGATAAAGACAGAGATTATTGCCCTTAATATAGGAGTTGTAAAGGCACTATCCACATACCCTGTCCCTTCTGCTCATCCCCACTACTACCTCTAAGATATTAACATCACAAATACCCCTGCAGCGTCCTAACATCTCACTCTTTGCAGAGATATTGTGTCTTCATGCCCATTGACTCAGTTGGTCAATGGAAGATATTATTCCAGTCAAGGAAACCAAGACATACAAAGTTTAAAAATGTGTTTTGGAAAGCTTATCCTCATTGACCCTCATGGAGAAAGGACTGTTCTGTCATAAGATCATGCTGCTTCCCTGCTGAAGAGGCCTATTAGACTTATGATCTTCATAGACATTCACTGGCAATTCAATGGTAATATTCCAGGGTACAGGGATTTATTTTCTTTACCTTATACTCTACAGTTCTTTGCAAGCACTATGTGCTAAAACCTGGTTCTCAAGTTTTGTTTCTCAAGTTTTGAATTGAATTTAGCACCATATTCTAAATGCTTTTTAGTGTAATATTCTAATTGTAATGTGTAAGCTTTCACTCATCAAACAGATCCCAGTTTTCTCCAGGTAGTAAAACTATCTTTCTATTATCCTGTGCAGTTCTAGCTATATACGAGGTATTTAAGAATTTCTAGGTGAATTGAAATAAATGTAATTTTATAAATATATTTGATCTCTTCTACATATTTCTGTGTTATTGCTTTAATAGGAAGAGAATATTCCCTGATGTTCATATAACTTTTACTTTCCTGGCACACTGAAGTTCTCCACCCTCAATCCCTTGAGGTTGAATGTGATATGTATGATGTAAAGAAATGAATCAGAATCTTTTCATCTTTAACATACCTCTTGCTGTAAAGGTATATGTCCCTAACATTTTACTTGTTCCTCCAGCACACGGTGCCCTATATATATGTCATGTGTTCTGCAAAGTATTTGGAGTTGGGGGAGATAATATTTCCACTCATCCACTGTGAATCCTCTTAAGTGGGAACTAGCACTAGATTTAGTGTTTATTTCAGTGATTGACAAATTACAGCATAGGTATGGAGTTAAATTCCAGGTGTTAGGTAGAAGACTAACTGTGTTTCTATCAGTACCAAGATGCTTTATATCTCTGAACTAAAGTTGATAATTCAGGTTTTTTATAGGAATGTTAGGAAAGAGGTAAAGATTACTTTTAAAATATGCTTGAATTTTTTCATTAAAGAAGAGGCAGTTTGACATTTGTTTGTATTTGGATCTTTCTTAGTGGTTTGGGAGTTTAAGACAATCATCATGCATTGATTGTGATTATTGTATTTTGTTCAGGTTAAATCATCTTTTGAAAAATGTTTTCTTTGAAGGAAGGGGATGTACCCTTTGCATGAGCCAACATACAAATAATTAAAAGAGATCACAATTGATAAGCCAAGCCCAAATGAAATAATATTCAAATATTATTTAATGATTGAATTATTACCACTAGAACAAAGTTGATACATGCCAGTAACTGTATTTCATCACTAAAGATTATTCCTTGGACAATCATCATGTCTTGTCAAGAGGTTGAAGAGAAGTTATGTTCACATCAGTAAGAAGTCCATAGATGATCTGGAAGGGGAACATGAGGAAAATATTGAAGTTTTACCAAGGAAAAAGTGTCTGTTTAGGAAAAAACAAGGCATACTCTAGGGGCTCAGGTGAACAAGAGTATATTTTTGAAGGTTGTATATTGCATTATTTTTTAAGTATATTTTATTGATTATGCCATTACAGTTGTCCCATTTTTCTCTCCTTTATTCCCCTCCTTCCTGTACCTCCCTCCTACCATCATCCTGCCCCCTTAGTCCATGCCCATGGGTCATATATATAAGTTCTTTGGCTTTCCCATTTCCCATACTATTCTTAATCTTCCCCATCTATTTTGTACCTCCTGTTTATGCTTCCTATACCCTGTACCTTTTTCCCCATTGTCCCCCGCCCTCTCTCTGCTGACAACCCTCCATGTGATCTCCATTTCTGTGATTCTGTTCCTATTCTAGTTGTTTGCTTAGTTTGTTTTTGTTTTTTTCAGGCTTAGTTATTTATAGTTGTGATTTTGTTGTCATTTTACTGTTCATCGTTTTTGATCATCTTCTTTTTCTTAGATAAGTCCCTTTAACATTTCATATAATAAGGGCTTGCTGATGATGAGCTCCTTTAACTTGACCTTATCAGGGAAGCACTTTATCTGCCCGTCCATTCAAAGTGATTGCTGGATAGAGTAATCTTGGATGTAGGTCCTTGCTTTTCATGACTGAATATTTCTTTCCAGCCCCTTCTTGCCTGTAAGGCCTCTTTCAAGAAATCAACTGATAGTCTGATGGGAAGTCCTTTGGAGGTAACCGTCCCCTTTTCTCTTGTTGCTTTTAGGATTCTCTCCTTATCTTTCATCTTGGGTAATGTAATTATGGTGTGTCTTAGTGTGTGCTTCCTTGGATCCAATTTCTTTGGGACTCTTGGAGTTCTCTGGATTTCCTAGAAGTCTATTTTCTTTGAGAGATTGGGAAAATTATCCTTCATTGTTTTTTCAAATAAGTTTTTGATTTCTTGTTCTTCCTCTTCTCCTTTTGGCATCCCTATGTTTCAGATGTAGGAACATTGAAAGTTGTCCTGGAGGTTCCTAAGCCTCTCATTTTTTTGAATTCTTATTTCTTCACTCTGTTCCAATTGAATGTTTATTTCTTCCTTTTGTTCCTAATTGTTGATTTGAGTTCTGCTTTCTTTCTCTTCATTGTTGGTTCCCTGTATATTTTCCTTTATTTCACTTTTTATAGCTTTAATTTTTCCTATATTTTGAGACTGTACTCAACCATTTCTGTGAATATCCTGATTACCTGTGTTTTGAACTCTGCATCTGATAGGTTGGCTTAGTTCTATTTTTGGAGTTTTGACCTGTTCTTTCATTTGGGCTATATTTCTTTGTCTTGGTGTGCCTGTTATGTAGTAAGGGGAGGAGCGTTAGGTATTTGCCAGGACAGGGCAACCCACATCACTGCATTTCAGTGCTATATGTGAGGGAAGGGTCAGAGAGGAAACAATGCCACTTGCTGTGCTCTCCGAAGGCTCTCAGTCACTTCCCCCACTTCCTACAAGCAAATTGGGTCCTTCTGGTGCTGACTTCTGGGTTGGTTTGTGTACATTCTAGGACCTTGTGGGCCTCTCCAACAAACTTGCCCGTGAGGCTGGGAGTTTCTCTTGCCACTGCTACCCTCAGAGGATTTTACAGCCAGAGGTTTTGATGCTTTATTTCCCTGCACTGGAACCCTGGATTGAGTGGTTGATCTTGCTCCTTAGTAGTTCCTCCCTGTTTACCCACATGCAAATGTGGGACTGCCTGGTCTACCAGCTGCTACCTCACCAGCTTGGTCCTCCAGCCATTGTCTTACCATGTATCCTCTACACCTGAGCTGCCCATCTCTGCCCCTCCTGCCAGTCCGAATGAATGTTTCTTCTTTAACACCTTGGTTGTCAGACTTCCACACAGTTCAGTTTTCTGGCAGTTCTGGTTGTTCTTTGTTTTTAAATTTGTTGTTGTCCTTCTTTTGGCTGTGCAAGGAGGAAAAATGTATCTACTTACACCTCCATCTTGGTCAGAAGTCAAGTGGATTGATATTAGTAATTAACTTAATGAGGAAAGTCTCCAAGTCAAGCAAGGGTCTTAGCATTCATAACCTCTATGATTTTAAGCATTCATTCATTCATTTCTTTTTTGATTTGAAAGAGTGAGAGAGGAAGGGAAAGAGAGAGAGGAATATCAATTTGCTGTTTCACCCATTCATGCTCTCATTGGTTGCTTCTTATATGTGCCTTGATTAGGGATCAGAATGGCAACCTTAGCCTATCTTGGTGATGCTCTAACGAATTGAGGTACCCACCCAAGGCTTCATTCATTTCTTTAACATTTATTTATTGATTGATTGCTTGTGATAAGTGAGTTTATTTATTTATTTATTTAACTTTTTGTTATTATTGTTGTTCAAGTACTGTTGTCTCCATTTTTCCCCTACCAGCCCCCCACCCCAGCCATCTCCATTTCCCACCCTTGATCTTACCCCCGTTTGGTTTTGTCCATGTGTCCCTTATATATGTTCCTGAAAATCTTTTCCCCCTTTTCCCCTCACTATCCCCTCCCACTTCTCCTCTTGTTATTGTAAGTTTGTTCTTAACTTCAATGTCTCTGGTTATATTTTGCTTGCTTGTTTGTTTTTTCATTAGGTTCCACTGATATATTGAGTGCCCACTTTGGGCTAGCACCACATGAATTGATAGAAAAACTATCATGTGCAAAACAGACATGCTTTCTCTCTTAGAAAAATATTGCAACATATACAAGGACATAAATTTCTTATTCATAATAGCAAAACATTTCTTGCAAATAAAAAATACCAATACCAATTTAATAATAAAAAGATCAACAATTTCATTAAAAGTTTCACAAAAAGGCATACTAAGAATTATTAAATTGTGAACAAATAGTATATTTTATTTATAAATAAGCACATAAGTAATTAGATATTGATTATCACATAGACAAGTAAAACTACGAAAGAATTAGAACCCTGCCTGTTCATAACTACTATGGAGATCCTTCATTTATTGGTTTATGAGAATTTAAACTGCTGTAACATTTTTAGTTGTAACTGAAGTATCTACCAAAATTTAAAATGCCTTCTCTTATGATCTGATGATTCAAATTTTAGAAATCTAAACTAAGAAACAACAGCACAAATTATAATGCTACATACAGATTATGTTACTGTTTATAACAACAACAAACAATAATAACCTAAATGTCCATTAATAAGGAATGAGCTAAATTAATTAAAGTATGCTCACTCAATGGAATATTATATATCTGTATAAAATAATGTGATCAGTATTAGGGCAAAGCATATAAATGATACTCTATAAAATCAAACGAGAGAGACAGCAGACCTCCTAGTTGAATTCTTAGAGGTCTTTATCTCTGTATCCCTGATACCTTATTGTACAGTTGTCTGGTATTTGGTTGCACTCCTCAAAGACATGCTTTGTAACTCCAAGGAAAGCTTCTCTATGCCTCCTGGTGAACACTCCATAGCATCCATCTCACACCTCATCAATATTGCCTCTCACAAAAGGAAGTAGACATGTTTCACCTGTCTTGCCCTCTCATGTTCTGGGTACCACCCCATCTAAGTCCATATTGTACCAAAGAAGAAAGTGAGGACCAGCTTTGGGAGTCTGGGGAATGACTATCATAGGAAGAAGAATCCCATGATCCAGTACACAGTCATTTCTTATCTTGAATACTGACATGTTTTAAGACATATTTATAATTGACACTTTTTTAGTCTCACCATTTTTATGCTTCTTGCTCAAACTATCGCTGAAGAAGAGAAAAGTGAAGATCTATGGGTCATAAGCTAAGGGTTGCTTTCAGCATATACTTTGTGAGGTCAGTGGGGTGGGTGGTTCAAGTCTAAGCATTCCAGGAGGTATTGCAAACTCAAATTCAGTTCTGTCATTGGATTACCTGTAGGCACTTGATATGGAGGGTAAAGTACCATGAGGGAGTGTGAATGGTTCACTTAAGCAGATGGAACTACAGTGATCCTGATGATTCTCTGCTTTTGTCAATTCAACACACTTAACTCCAGTGTGGATCCCCTCTGAGGGTATGGAAGTGAACACAATAAATATGATGCCTGTCCTCACCAAGCTTGCTGACTTATAAGGGTCATGTTCAGCTCTGCTTTGGAATTGGATACTGGAAAGGTTCAGGGCACAAAGGGGCAGAATACATACACAGGCATTATACATATATGCACAAACCTCTCTTCTGATCAATCATTTTGAAATATCTTGCATTTTTTCTAGAATATAAGTCTGTAATAATGGAAATGGCTGTTGTTTTCAGTGTAAGAAGATATTGTAAGATTGTCTGTTTAAGGAGATATCAAATAAGCTTTGATTTCTGCTTGTGTAGAACTTTCAATTTCAACTCTTCACTACTCTCAATGCTCCTCCCGCAGGGGACTAAAGTGGCAACACAAACCACCAGCAGCAGACCCTACACTTCACTTCTTTAAATTCAGTTGAAAACTGACAATGTCACCCCTGCAGTGACCTTGTAA
The DNA here is from genome assembly GCA_028533065.1 of Trachops cirrhosus. Lineage (NCBI taxonomy): Eukaryota > Metazoa > Chordata > Mammalia > Chiroptera > Phyllostomidae > Trachops > Trachops cirrhosus. Next base: position 9,438 of record JAPYXV010003877.1, read on the forward strand.
TTAATAGCCGAGCAAAGGTCACCAGCCCCCCACCCTCACCATGTCTGAACAGACCAAAGAGAGAGGTAGGAAAAGGCAGTAGCCCCTCATCCTGCTAAAGCTCTAAAGCAGACTTGTGCATAGAGAACTGGGGAAGCCTCTGAGGACTGCAGCTCTGGTTCCTCAGGAGCCTCTTATTCCTTTTCCTGGATGCTTTTCAGGGATCAGATGCCAGACCTAGCAAGACTGCCACAGGGCCTGAAAAACGATTGCTTGGGAAGGCCTGACTGGACAGGAGTTGAGGCTGTCTGACCTGAAGTTAACCTTGTGTTTTTATCTCTCTGGCACTATGTACTTTCTGATAAATCAAATAAATCTCCCCTTGTCTCAGTGACTGGCAGCCGGGGTTGTTATTTTTGCTTTTGGGAAATCCTCAAAGGGGGAAATTAACCCAAAAGTCCCAGAAGGAGGAAAAATAGGTCAAACAGAAGCAAAATCTAATTCCTTAGCAGCAAGCAGGGCTTAGAAAGAGGGTCTGTGCTTTTAACTAGAGAACCATCAATGGGCCTGGGCAGACATGAGGATCCAGAGAGGGGTGTGTGGGCTCCTGTGTGGCTCCTCGCCCAAGAACTGAGTTGAAGGCACAAGTGAATTGAAGCAGAACAAACAAACTTACTGTAATGAGTAATCATGGTGCATGACTTTCCTATTTCCCTTACCATTTGAGGTGATTTTTGTGTTTGCCTGGGCAGCTTTCTGGCCTTTACTTTAGTGATCTTGTAATGCTAGAGAAGAAAATTGAAAGACCACCAGAAAGGCTAAGTTAATCTACATTAGAAAGGGCAGCAAGCTATGCATGCTAAGAAAGAAAATAGACAACAGACCCAAAGAGACAGAGGAGAGGGGGAGAGAGTGAAGAGCCAGCCCAGGTCATGTTTACCAAGGGCTTATGAGAGTTTGCAGATGTGAGAGGAGAGATTGAGATGCAGTTTCAGCATCTTATAAGCAGGAAAGAGACTGAGAAAAGGGATTTCAGAATTTTGGATTTGGATTTGCAAGTAATTTCCATTTAGTGCTTCTTAAAGACCCCTCAAAAAAGAATTTAGTTGCTTAACAATGTTCTTTAGATGTGATCTGAGTTTTGCTTCTAAATGCATTTCCCTGTATTTGGACCAGTTTTATGTGGATTACACATGATTAAACAGGCATTATTCAGTAAATTAGTGAGTTCCTGAGACCCAACAGTCACAAGGGGTCTCAGAATGCCACAGGACGGATTATGAGCCAGCTAATAGCCTACAGTTCTGGGCTAACAGTGGCTCGGGTATGCTCAGCCTGAAAGCTGTAATTCCTCAGTGACTATGGCTGAAAAGGCTCAGAAAAGTGGGGACCCACTGCCCCATCTTCCCCTAGAATTCCTCTTTTCAAAGCAGATTTATTTCCTATCTTTGGCTGAAAGCAGTGGCCATACTCAGCTCCCTCTGGCCCCGCTGGGCACTGTTGGGCATTCCCTCTTCCTTGTGTTTCTAAACATATTGTCATAATACTACTCCCTTTGTTTCACTCCCTCCAAGCTGCACTAGTCCTCCCTCCTCCAGTCCCTCCTTCCTCCTCCCAAGTTCTGACCTCCGGGCATTTTTCTTGCCCACATCACCACTTGAGTCATCTCATGTAGCTTCTTGGCTTTAAATAGCAAACAAATGAGGATTCAAACATTTAAATCTCTGGCCTGAAATCTCCCTCACTCCCAAAACCACATCTGCAACTGTTATGTGACATCTGCATTTGGATGTCTAACAGGAGCCTCAAATGTCACATGACCAAAGCTGAACTTCTTGGTTCACCTCTAAACCTCCATCTCAATAAATGCAAGTCATCTGTGATAGCTGCTCTAAACAAAATACTCAAGTCATCTTCAAATTATCCTTTTCTTATACTCCCCAAATCCAATCCATCAATGAATTCATTGTTTATTTTCAAAATATACTTGGAATTTGACCACTTCTATTACCTTCTGACCACCACCACCACCATCCTTGTTCAAACCACCACCAATTTGAGCCTTAATGAGCACAAAATCTTCCATTCACGTTGTCCTCTGGCTTCTGCCCCTGCTGACAGCAACCAGAGTAAGTGGATATCAGTAGGATCAGTAGGACCACAACATGCCTTGACTTAATACCAGACAGTAGCTTCCATGTTCTTTTTTTTTATGTGTTTTTTTTAATTTTTATTTTTTTTAATTTTTTATTTTAGTTTATTCAGTACAGTTTCTATCCTTTATTCCCATTCCAGCCCACCCACCCATTCCTCCCCTCCTCCCTCCCCTTTCCAACACCCCTAGTTTTGTCCATGTGTCCTCTATATTTGTTCCTGTAAACCCTTCCCTTCTCCCCTGAAATTCCCTCCCCTCTCCCCTCTAGTCACTGACAACTCTATTTCA
>JAPYXV010003878.1:0-11859 GCA_028533065.1 Trachops cirrhosus
ATCTTTTTGCTGGTTTTTTTTTGGTTTTTGTTTTCTTTGTTGTTGTTTTTTGGTCTTGTAGAGCTCCTGTAGTGAGGGGCGGGGCCTTAGGAGTTCACCAGGGCGGGGCACCCCAGACCCTGGGTTGTGATGCTGTATGTGGGGGCGGGGTCTGAGAAGGAACAATGGCGCTTGCTCTGCTCTCTGTAGGACCTCAGACCCTTCCGCCGCTTTCCGCAAGCCAACTGGGCCCCTCCGGCACCAATTCCGGTGTGGGTGGGCCTGTGCACCCCGTGGGACCTTCCTTTTCAGTCAGTGCCCCAAAGCTCTATTTCCCGGCGCTGGGACCCTGAGCTGCGCACAGTGCCTTGCTTCACAATGGCGGCCTTGCTAGGTCTGCCAGTCGCCACCCACTGGGTCTGCTGGTCGCCACCCCCTGGCCGGGGCCCACCAGCCACCGTCACTTGTGCGTCCAGGGTCTGCCTGCTGCGGACTTGCGCGCCGCCCCAGTTGCTCTGTGCTCTGCTCTGCATCCCTCCCCGGCCAACTCCGCCCCTCCTACCGGTCTGGATGAATGCGTCTATTTTTAAATCCTTGGGTGTCCGACTTCCATACACTTCAATTTTCTGTCACTTCTGATTGTTATTTTGTTTCTATATTGTTGTTGTCCCTATCTTGGTTGTGTGAGGAGGCACAGTGCGTCTACCTATGCCTCCATCTTGGCCGGAAGTCATTGCAAGATATTTTTTATCAAAGGCTTTTCTTGTTTAAAATATCCTGTATGATATTGGGCAAGTCCTTGACCTTTCTGAGCCTTAATGTAATTGTGTTCAAAACAGGGATGACAATAACACAGATTAACAGTCAATACGAGTTACTCTTTATTATTACTATTATATTTATCATCAGAATCATGACCTTTTCAAAGGACTTTTGAATTTCACAGGAAATTTCACAGGAAATTCACAGGAATTTCACAGGAAATTCATAAAGCCCTTCCATTATTTTCTATCAGTGTATAAGAGTGTTGTTCCTGGTATAGAGTTTTAAATGATATGTGAAAAATTTATAACCTGCAGAAGAAGTCACCTAAGGCTATCAAAGTTCTTATAACGAAAATATAAGACAAATATAAGATAGAAAAATAGGACTTCCAGTCAAAATGGTGACATAGGCAGATATGGCATGCCTCTTCGCACAACCACATCAAAATTACAACTAAAATATAGAACAACTATCATTCAGGAACATCAGGAAATTGAGCTGAATGGAAGTGTGACAACTATGGAATTAAAGAAGCCACATCTATCCAGACTGGTAGGAGAGGCACAAATGCAGAATGGGCTGGTCCCACATCTGTGTGGACAAAAATTTGGGAAGGATATCTCAGGAGCGAGAAGCACCAGACCCACACTGGGCCCCCAGCCCAGGATTCCAGTTCCAGGAAGATAAGTCCCCACAACTTCTGGCTGCAAAAACCAGCAGTTATTGAGTTGGTGGAAGAAACTTCTGGAGCCCCAAGCAGTTCCTCTTAAAGAACCCACACACAGACTCACTCAGACTCTCTCCGTCTGAGCTCCAGCATGAGGGTAGCGGCTTGAAAGGCATTGTGGTATACAGGGAGAAACTGAAGTGTCTAGCATCAAGGTGAGCAGAGGCATTGTCCCTTTGTTAACCCTTCCCCCCACAGAGCCAGTAAATTGGTGCCATATCTAAGACTCCATCAACCTGATGAACACTGTTTGACTTGCCCTGGAGATAACCCTGAGGCTCTGCCCCACCCAATTTACTGGCCCACCCAAGCTGCTTTTCCATAAGAATGGCTGGTCTTGGCTCCTAAATCCTATCAAACAAGGAACAACTGGCTTTCATGAGCCCTAGCAGCCAGATTACACTCACAGTTTGGCTTCAATTGGGAATCTCCAAGCCCAGCACAAGTAGCAGCCATCTCAGATTGCTTTATAGCTCCGGCAGGATGCTCTGGGCAAAGCACACGTGGGGGCTGACATTGGCCTGCACCACCCAGGAATCTCCAGGGACAGCTACAGACCACATCAGAGCACCACCACCCTGCCCCTGTACAGCTGATCCTCCATAGATGGTGGAGGTTGGTGGTCAGTGGTCACAGCCAATCCTTGCAGCTGACTGTCCAGGATAAATCCCTCCCATTGATGTGCCAACAACAACGAAGGCTCAGCTACAAGAGGAGGGTGTACTCAGCCCACAAGAAGGGTGCACCTCAAGTACCTAGCTTGGGTGGTAGAGGAGACTGTGCCACTGGACCGTACAGGCACCTACTACTATAGGCAACACTGCCAAGATACGGAATCAGAGCAGCTCTACCTAATACATAGAAACAAACACAGGGAGGCTGCCAAAATGAAGTGACAAAGAAATATGGCCCAAATGAAAGAACAGATCAAAACTCCAGAAAAAGAGCTAAGTGAAATGGAGATAAACAATCTATCAGATGCAGAGTTCAAAACACTGTTTATAAGGATGCTCAAGGAATTTAGTGAGGGCCTCAGCAGCATGAAAAAGACCCAGTCAAAAATGAAGGATACACTCATTAAAATAAGGAATAATTTACTGGGAAACAACAGTAGGATGGATGAAGCCCAGAATCAAATTAATGATTTGGAACACAAGCAAAAAACAACAACAACAAAAACCCCTCACAGAACAATAGGAAGAAATAAGAATACAAAAAAATGAGGGTAGTATAAACAGCCTCTGGGACAACTTTAAGAGGCCCAACATTCACCTCGTAGGGGTGCCAGAATGAGAAGAAGAGCAAGAAATTGGAAATCTATCTGAAAAAAATAGTGAAAGAAAAGTTCCCTAATTTGGTGAAGGAAATAGACATGCAAGTCCAGGAAGCACAGAGAGTCCCAATTCTGATGGATGCAAACAGGCCCACTCCAAGACACATCATAATTAAAAGGTTAAAGTTTAAAGATAAAGAGAAACTCTTGAAAGCAGCAAGAGAAAAGAAGTTAGTTATCAGATGGTTGACAGATGGGAGGGCAGAGGGGGAGAATGGGTGAAGAGGTGGGGGATTAAGAAGTACAAACAGGTAGTTACAGAATAGCCATGGGGATGTAAATTACAGTATAGGAAATGGAGTACACATGACCCTTGGACTTGAATAACGGTGAGGGGATTGCCTGAGGGCATAGGGGGCACTGGGTGGAGGAGGGTAAAGAGGAGACAATCAGGACAATTGTAATAGCATTACTGATAAAATATAATTAATAAAAAGAAGAAGAAAAAGAAATAATGCTAACTGGAAGTTATATACATACATAACTTCACAAAATAACCTTTCATAGGTCCACTCTGATAGACAAAGATGCTCCCATGAACTGAGGAGCATTTGCTCTGTGTATCTAAGCAAGAGAAATGTGAAGAGATGAAGGAAAATCCCAATATTCATGATGCACCTTGACTTTACACAGAACCAGCATTCGCAAGTAGGTAGTATGGCACAGTGGATACATGTCTGGACTTGGCGATCAGTTTAATTGGCTCTACCTCTTACAGCTATGGGGCCTTGACCAAGTTTTTTCCATCTGTAAAATGGTGATGATGATAGCACAGACTGAGTGGGATTGTTTTAAGAATTAAATAAGACACTGTTTGCAGAGGCAAATTGTGTCCTCACATGGAGGAAAGGGTAAGGGAGCCTCTGGAGTCTCTTTTATAAGGGGCACTAATCCCATTCATGAGGGCTCCACCTTCATGTCCTAATCACTTCCCAGAGGCTCAACATGAATCTGGGGGGGCCAGAAACATTCATTCCATTGCATTGCTATTCTCTCTGTTTCTTATATTTGAAATTCTCTATAACAGGAAATTTAAAAAATTATTTTTGTTGATAATGATCTCTACTGAGAGGGCTTGATTCTAGGGGAAAGCAAATGAGATCAAAGAGAAAATAAGAAATTCCTCAGCTTGATTTTCACAATCCGGCATAATCTGGTCTCAAATTCATGTTTCCTGCCTCTTCAACACACCTGCTTCTCCCAGTCTTCTCTGTCTTCCATCTGCCTGTTTCTTTCTGGCCTTCTCCTCCTAGTTCCTGTTGGAAGGCCCTTTCTCTGAAAATACACCTGGCTGAGTCCTCCCCACTCACAAAGGCTGAGCTCCAAGTTCACTTCCTTCCTGAAGCTTCTCTGAACACTCTAGCCAAAATGTCTGTAAATTCCTATTGTACTTAAAATGACTTTGTTTTCTGCCTCTGCATACTTTCCCCTCTAAATTAAAATGGAAATCATCCAGCCCAGAGGCAGGCACAGAGCAGACCCCTGGCAAATATTTAATCAATAGCAAATATATTTTTAAATATTTATTTATTCTTAGAGACGGGGGAAAGGGAGGGAGAGAGGGAGAGAAACATCAATGTATGGCTGCCTCTTGAGCGCCCCCTACTGGGGGCCTGGCCTCCAACCCAGGCATGTTCCCTGACTGGGAATTGAACAGGTGACCCTTTGGTTCACAGGCCAGCACTCAAGCCCTTGAGCCATACCAGCCAGAGCTCGATAGCAAATATTTATTCAGTTTGTTTTGGTCCTTACCTGATGGATAAGGAATCGAGATTCCATGCTTTCTCACTATGACCAAAGCTTACTCTGCCAGGGACTTCCCTAGGTCTCCACCTACTGAAATTCTACTCACTCTTGGAGGCTTGTCTTGTCTGCCTCTTCCTCCAAAAGGCCTCACCTCTACTCCCTATCTCACATCCAGCCCAACCAAATGTGAATCTTTTCTTCTTTTAATTTCTTGAACAGTGGATTTAAATTTGAACACAGTTTCAGCAAGAAAAATCACTGACCACTTTGAGAATTTCACGGAAGCTATGGATGCTCTCTCCCCTCCCCATAGGCACACACATGTCACAGCTGATTTTGTGGGGAAGGCTCATGGACCCAGGTTATTTTCCTGGCCAGGTCCCTTCCTTATAACACTGATCATAATCTTTCTAGTGCTCAGGTGATTTGTAAATGAGACATGTTTCCTTCTAGACATATGAGGATCTTAAAGGAAGAACCATACTTTGCTTAACTCTGTACCCCCATGGCACTAGAGCATGCTCTTGCATACTTAGTAGGTTCTTGAAAGACATTTGATATAGAGTCAAGTTAGACTAATTGAATGATGGTTCCTATTTACTAATCATCTAATTAATCAACCACATGCTTTCTAACAGCTGTTCTGGCTCATGTTAGCTTTCCAATTTGCTTCTTTACTTCTTTTCTACTGGGGACTTAAACTGTGGCCAGGCCAAGGAACAGACTCAAGAGGAGGTTTTCAGATTTGGTGGCTGCCAAAACTCTTACCATTAATAGTGAGGCATCTGTGGCAGAGGCTGGAACACCAACTGGATTTTTTATTAGGCTGGACTAAGTCCTTGATATCCTCTGACCATCACTCTTCTTGACACAATAGTGCAGCAAACATTAGACCTGCCAGGGTAAGTAATACCCTACACGGCAGGCACTCTGGGATGCTGGCTGGGCACTCAACAGTATTTTACATGAGGATGGACCTGTTGTTTTGACAAAGCATGTGGCCTTTTCCGTCCTTGCTCTCAGAGGCTAGTGCAAGGCTCTCTCTGTCCAGACACCCTTTTCCATGGACTTGCCATGGTGCTGCCCAGCCATCCATCCAAAACTTCCCACCATCCGAATGACTCTCCTGGCTTGGACCATAGCAATAGAGTGTCACCATAAGATGTACATGTCACCTGAGACTGAGAGGGTGATTTTCACCAGGATCCCATTTGTATACGAGCATGAATATCCTAGTTAAGTTAGTGAATTTTTTTTATTAAAAGGAGTCTGACCAAAGGTGGCTGGGGAGCTCCTGAGGGGACTGCTGGCCGCGTTGTATCCGGCAGCCTCAATGAAGCTCCACAGCATGAGAAACCCAAGTTTCCTCATCAGTTGTGCTGTGTTGTTGGCACATTAGTACATGGTGGTTCCTGCTTTGCCCATGAAAGCAGATCCCCCAATTTTCTTCTGTGGAAAACATCAATGATCGTGAGCCCACTGATTACACCACTTTCCACTCCAGGTGTCTGAAAGTTGGCTTGTGGGAGGGAGACAGATAGCCTGCCCAGGAACCTGACTTTATCAATGGAGTTCAGGTGGTGTCCGCCCTTCATGTGGGCATGTGGGCATCACAGAATCTAGACTCTTACAGGAGAGGCTGTGGGAAACCCCTGGTCATCATGTTATAGATGAGGGTCCAAGTGGGAGATTTGCCTAAGAGCACACAGCAAAGCAGTGCAGAGCTAGGACTCAGCCCTAAATCACCTGCCCCCTCTCCATCCAGGGCTGACTATGTGTCCTCATAGTCAGCCACAGCAATGTCGTGGTGCTTCTACTGTGTGCAGAGCTCCTAGCATTTGTGGAGAAAAATAACACAGATCATCTCAGGAAGAGTCACTAGAATTCAGAAGATGCCGGTGTGTTTAGGTGAGGGGTTGAGGAGGAATGGGAAAGAATTCACAGAAACAGGCTGTGCTCAGCTCAAGTGTGAAGAGGAAGGCATGGGCGTCAAGGTGATAGGGAGCTAGACCTAGAAGCCAGAGGGAGATTTAAAAGAAGGATGCCCATTCTTCCCCAAAGTGTCTATTTACAAATCACAGAAGCCTTCAGTTACTTTCTCTTCCCACAAGGCTTGATAGCCTATGATATGCCTAAAACTTTTTCCAGGTCCCCAACTGGATAGTCAGAGGCTCTTGGATCATGCATGTTATGTATATGCAGGTAACATTCAGATAATGTCTAGTGCAGTGGTTAAACAGAGATGCTTTGGAGGTGGGCAGCTGGGTGCAAATCCCAGCTCAGTAGTGATTTTACCTAGGACTAGTTACTTAACCTCTCTGTGTCTCCAATTTTCTTCCTACATGTTCAGGGTCACCATGTGGATTTAGGAGCCATACAGTGGTTAAGCACAGTGCCTGGGTCACAGATAACTCCTCAGTAAATGATGGCTCTGATCATTCTGGTACTTTGCTTCTCTGTCCCCACAGTCCTGGCCCCTGAGTCAATAAGAAGTTGGCCTAGAGACAGATGAGCTTCCCTGGAACATACCTGGAGTCAAGACCTATTAAAAGTTTCTCTCTTCATAGCCATGTCTTTCATTTCAGGAAGAATTTGGAAGGGCTATCCTGGGATCGGAAAATTTGCATCTGACAAGAGGTATGTGCAGACACATGTTGGCAAATGAGGTCAAGGTTTCAAAATACTCCTCTGACAGATGAGTCAAGCCTCACGCAGTGGTCTTACTATTTACCACGCATGACGACACATTCAGCGACTGATAGGGTCATTTGCCAGGAGTTATATTGGAGGGAGTTACTCACTGGAAAATGTGGCTGCATCGCCCAGACTGAGATCTGAACTTGGACTTCCAGGGATTTCACCCAAAATAAGCTGAATTCCTCAGCTATAATTGTCAAAGAAACACAGCCAAGGAATCCATGTGCCAGATCAGCTCCGGTTCCCACTGGGAAAGTGTGGGTTTAGGCAGGGGATGCTCATGGCTGTAGGCGGGAGAGCAGCACAGGGCACCGGTTTGTCTGACCTTCATGGCACTTATTGTTACCGGCGAGGACTGTTGCCAACTGGCCAGTCACTTGTCCTTTGATTCACTCCCTCTGCAACTGTTTTATGATCACCTAGTAATAACAACTAACACTGGTTGAGTGCCTATGTGCTAAGCACTTTGTGTGCGTTCCCTCTTGTCCTCCTTCCCACAGCCCTACAAGGTAGGTATTATGATATAGCAGGGTCAAAAATTTTAGCTCAACTACAGCTGAGATATATGGAGAGAATGTCAGTGTCTCATTGTGTCTGTAACTGATCAGGCCTTCTTTCAGAGTCCCCTGCCCCCTGACTGGCATGGGATGAGAGTGGGATGAACTAAGTGGCTAATCCAGTTGAAATCTTTGTCTCATCTTATTACTTAAATAGTCCTTTTAGGTAATGTTCAGTCTTTCAGATAGCTGCCCTCCCCTACCCCTTGCATCTCCCTCTCTCTCTCTCTCTCTCTCTCTCTCTCTCTCTCTCTCTCTCTCTCTCTCAGTGGGTGTTGGAGTGTGTGGAGGAGGGTGAGTGGCTCACTCTGTCTTGTGGTTCAGAGGAAGTCTGGGAGTTGCTGGGGGAAGGTAGGTACTCTGGCCTCTGGGGAAATGTCCCAGACTCTCAATGACACTTGCTATCTTAGCAAGTGTCATTCTCCTTCTCCTATTGCCTTCCCAAGAAGACCACACTCCTGAACCCGACTTTCAAGGCTCTTCCCACTAGAAGTTGGATTTTCACCTTCCAGCTTCCTTTTTATATGCTCCCAATTTGTTCTTGAAAGCCCACCTGGTGTTCTCTGACCACACCTTAGAGAAGGCCTTTTGAGCCCCAGAGCCCGATTGCTCCCTTTCTCTGAACTTCTAAGGTCATGATATTTGGCAATTAACTCTGTACTCCTGGAATATATTTTCTTTTTGTTTCATATTATTTATATTTCTGTTGTTATTTATTTTAAACTCCTTTAGAGCATGGGCGATGACATATCTTGTTGGACTTACCAAATCTAATCCAGAGTCTAGTGTAGAGAAGGGTTGCAGGTGTTCACAGAGAAAGGTTCACATCTCTAGCATGTGAGGAGCCTCTAAAAATAGAGAAGAAAATAACCAGTGACAACCACAGAAAAACAGGTTAGAGATATGAATAGATAATTCATAGAAAAAGAAATGAAAATGGTCCTTACAATGCACAGTGGTTAGCAGAGGGAAGCAGGTGGGGGATAGTAAAGGGGAAGGGGAACCAGTTACATGATGACAGAAGGTGACTTGGGTGATGGGCACACAGTGCAATACACAGATCATGTATCGTAGAAATGTGCACCGGCAACCTATATGACCCGATGAACCAATGTCCCCCCAATAAGTTTAGTTAAGAAAAAAATAAAATGGTCCTTAATCATATGAAAAAATGTTCAAACTTGCTCATAATAAGAATAGTAAAAATTAAAACTACACAGATTCTATTTGTAACCTACCAGACTGGCCCAAACCCAGAAGCTGTACAGCACACAGCCTCTTGGCCAGGTGGGGGAGAAACAGGCACACGGGGTATCTGGGAACTGTTTCTCATGAGGCAGCGCTCCACTGCATTTGTGCTGGAGGAAGGATGGGGCATGGCAGTTCGTGTGTCTTTGCTCTAACCTGAGTGCTTACTTTCCTTGCTCAGATCCTCCTGTACCTCAAAGCTGCGTCCATCTCCAGTGCTGACTGCAGCATGACCCACATGCGTTCATGCATTAGACACGGCCACCCTCGTTCCAAGGCTATAGGATAAGAGACAAGAAGTGTTTCCCAGAGGCCTGCATGGTGTTAGTTACGAGAGAGGTTGTTTGGGGACCCACATATGCCAGTGCTTGTGCTGGTGCTTAGTGCCCAAGGCACCCATATAATACAACTTAATACAAATATCATTGTGTTTGTGATGTGTGGGCTCTCTAAAGCACTGGGTGCAGAGTAGGGACCCAGGGTGGCCCTTTGCCAAGTTCTAAGGGAAGTCCTGGTGTAGAGTCATCGCCAATGGAAAGAGCAAGTTGGAGAAAAGTATGTATAGATTATAAGAAAGGATGTATTTTTTTCCATGAAAGGTAAGCCATACATATATATTTAAAAGTATCTGTAGAGAGAGAATGGGGATAGGGTAGAGAGACAAGGATAGAAACTGGACTTCTCAGAATATATGTTGTTTTGCAGCTATGACTTTGGAACCATGTAAATATTTCATAAACTATACAAAAAATGAAAGTTTTACAAAAGGATCGTCATTAAAGATCTAAAGTAAATGAAAAAAAAAAAAAGAACCTAACTTTTTATTCAATTTGAGGAATAAGCATACAGAGAAACACCATTCCAGGTGACTTTAAAGCATAGAAACTTGACATTCCTAATGGGATACACCCTAAGGACAAAGAGAACTCTGAAGAAATAAAAATAAGGAAAAAAAATTGTCTACAAATACTATTTCCAACTAATGAACCTAGATTCCTTGGAGAAACTAAGGAGTCTGGGTCTCAAGCAAGAAATATACAAGATGAAATTGAAACATGTTGTCAAAACAGAAAGCAAGGAAACAAAATATCAAAAACTACTAAACTGTGACAAAAGGACTCAGGAACTAACTTGAAGAGGCTCCCTGTGGGGAAGATGTGAGGCACAATGTATCACAATGATAATAATGGCAATGAATTGAAACATGTTAAATATGTGTAATAATTAAAACAAAAAAATGAACTTACTAATTAACTTTGAAGAGGGCAAGGGAGCAAACTCATTTTGAAAACAAGTAAATAGAGGTTAAAAAATAAAGCAAGCATTTATTTTGCTTTTTCTATACAAACTGTACCTCTCAATAACCAAATAATTGTTAAGGGAGAACTTTTCTCTTTATAGAAGTATTGCTCTTCTAGAAGCATATAGAAGTTAATAGATAACAAAAGAATAATAGAATTGGGATATCATCATTTTACAGCCCCTGAAAATACTGGATATAGACAATAACCATCAATAGATGCTAACATCACAAAGAGAAAAAAACCAACCCGATGGGTATCTTCTGGTGGAAGATATATAATCCAACTTCTAAGCTATTCTTGTCAACAATCATCATCATCACCATCATCATCATCATCATCAAACCTAAATCTGGTCAAGCCCCTAGATCTCACTACCAATTTACCAGAAAAACAGAATGCAGAGTGCATGCTAAATAGCTATCACTATAGGAAAGCAATCTAAAAAATTCATACTGTGAGAAATTTTATAGGACAACCTGCTTTCTTCAACAATAAATTGCAAGGAAATTAAAAGGAAGGGAGAAAGAGAAATGAAAGAGAAACCTGTAGATCAAGATGAGAGATGAGTCTTCCGGTGAAGATGGAGGCATAGGTAGACACACTGTGCCTCCTCGCACAATCAAAAGAAGGACAACAACAATTTAAAAACAAAAAACAACCAGAACTGACAGAAAATCAAACTGTATGGAAGTCTGACAACCAAGGGGTTAAATAAATATTCATCCAGATCAGTAGGAGGGGCAGAGATGGGCAGCTGGGCGGAGAGAATTCACAGCAAGGTGGCGGCTGGAGGACGCAGTGAGGCGGCAGATCGTGGAGCAGGGCCCGCAAGGCTGCAGCTGGCCAGCAAGGCAGCAGCGGGTGGACCCGGCAAGGCAGTGGGTTGCAGACTGGGCGGTCCCACATTCGTGCACAGATAAATTGGGAGAAACAACTGGGGAGCAGAATGGACTGCACGACCCAGGGTCCCAGCAAGGGGAAATAAAGCCTCAAAACACTGACTGAAAACACCTGTGGGGGTTGAGGTGCTGGGAGAGACTCCCAGCCTCACAGGAGAGGTCATTGGAGAGACCCACAGGGTTCTAGCACGTACACAAATCCACCCACCCAGGAATTGGCACCAGAAGAGCCCAATCTTGGGGGAAGGGGGGAAGTGATTGAAATCCAGCAGAGAGTGGAGCACGTGCCATTGTTCTCTCTCAGACCCCACCCCCACATACAGTGTCACAACACAGCAACTGAGTTGCCCCGCCCTGGTGAGCACCTAAGGCTCTGCCCCTCATACATAACAGGTACATTAAGACAAAAAAAAAAAATGACCCAAACGAAAGAACAGATCAAAGTTCCAGAAAAAATACAACTAAGCGATGAAGAGATAGCTAACCTATCAGATGCACAGTTCAAAACACTGGTAATCAGGATGCTCACAGAATTGTTGAATTTGGTCACAAATTAGATGAAAAAATGAAGGCTACACTAAGTAAAATAAAGGAAAATGTACAG
>JAPYXV010003879.1:0-11858 GCA_028533065.1 Trachops cirrhosus
ATAGGAACTCCTTTGTAGCTAACTACCTCCTTATCTCTTGCTGCTTCTAGGATTCTCTCCTTCATTTTTACCTTGGCTAATGTAATTATGATGTGCCTGGGTGTGTTCCTCCTTGGGTCCAACTTCTTTGGGACTCTCTGAGCTTCCTGGACTTCCTGGAAGTCTATTTCCTTTGCCAGATTGGGGAAGTTCTCCTTTATTATTGTTCAAATAAGTTTTCCACTTGTTGCTCTTCCTCTTCTCCTTCTGATACCGCTATAATTTGGATGTTGGAATGTTTAAAGATGTCCTGGAGGTTCCTAAGCCTCTCCTCATTTATTTGAATTCTTTTTTCTTCATTCTTTTCTGACTGTATATTTTTTTCTTCCTTCTGGTCCACTCCATTGATGTGAGACCCATCTTTCATTCCCTCACTATTGTTTCCCTGTGCATTTTTCTTCATTTCACTTATTGTAGCCTTCATTTTTTTATCTAGTTTGTGACCACAATCAACCAATTCTGTGAGTATCCTGATCACCAGTGCTTTGAACTGTGCATCTGATAGGTTGGCTATCTCTTGGTCACTTAAAAGGATGAGTTTGGGGCTTTCAGTTGGTCTATTTGAGCCATCTTTGGGGGTTTTGTTTTTTTTTTGGTCTTGTTGCACTTGTTACGTGTGAGGGGCGGAACCTTAGGTGTTCACCTGGGCGGGGCACCCCAGTCGCTTGGTGGTGACACTGTATGTGGGGGCAGGGTCTGAGAAGGAACAATGGCACTTGCTCTGCTCTCTGTCGGACCTCCGTCCCTTTAGCTGCTTTCCCCGAGCAAACTGGGCCCCTCTGGTGCCAATTCCCGTGTTGGTGGGCTTGTACACCCCATGGGACCTTCCTTTTCAATCAGTGCCTCAAGGCTGTTTCCTGGCGCTGGGACCCTGAGTTGCGCACAGTTCCTTGCTTCACAATCACCACCTTGCCGGGTCTGCTGGTCGCCACCACCCCGGCCAGGGCCATCAGCTGCTGCTTATGCGCCCAGAGTCTGCCTTCTGCAGTCATGAACGCCACCCCAGTTGCCTTGTGCGTCCTGGTTGCCTTACCAGTGTCAGGTCCCAATGCTCTCTGCTCTCTGCTCTCTGCTCTGGGACCCCAGCCTGGCTGACCGACTCCACCCCTCCTCCCGGTCTGGATGAATGTGTCCAATTCAACTCCTTGGGTGTCCAACCTCCATACAGATCAATTTTCTGCCAGTTCTAGTTGTTATTTTGTTTCTAAATTGTTGTTGTCCCTATCTTGGTTGTGTGAGGAGGTACAGTGTGCATCCACCTATGTCTCCATCTAGGCCAGAAGTCCAACACACACACACACCTTATCAATATATGTTTCCACTGAATGGGTTGCTATTTCAGTCTCTAGGAATGGCTTCATTTGCTGAATGTAAATTCTTAATATAATCCAATGTCCTTCTTTTAGTTTTATGACTTTGCCTATTTCAAGGTCACAAAGCTATTATATGTAGAAAAATATTATTTGAGCTATGAAATTGAATATGTATAACATTCAATAACTATTTTTATTCTATATATGAAGACATGAAGAATTATTCATTGTATGGAAGAGATAATCTTAGCTATATTAAAAAAAATTGTCAATTTTATTTTGTGTCAGTTTATTTCTGAATTCACAAAGTAATCCAGTGACTTCTCATTTTAATGTAGAATCCTTCTACAGTTATTTGGAATAATCTTTCACTGGCATTATTATTCCATTTTATTCAGCAGACATATGAGTCCTACAATATCCCAGATTTGCATAGTTTTAGGGATACAAAGAAAAATAAAAGTTTTGATGAACTCAGAGTTAAGTCTTGGAAGCAGATACATTGAAAGGTGTATTTTTTTATAGCTCACATCTGAACAAGGTGGTAGAAAAATGAAAATGTCTCACTTTATTGTTCTATGAACAGAGGGCTTCAACTATTCTACACATGATATAGATTCTAGATTCTTTATTATCCTAGTTATTCTTCTTTAGACATAGCTTAATTATTTACTGACATCTTTAAGTTTAAAAAAGTAAAATATTTGAGGAAATGTTTTTACATCTAAAAGTAAATATTTGAGGAAAGCAATAGTTCCATGAGGTTTTACTGGCAAAGAGACCATGGTTCCATTAGCTCCTATAAATGGAAGATAGCTTGTTTCTGTTGATTTAGCTTAAAGCCGATTTATCCTTTTTTTTTTTTTTTTGGCAAGCTTCACATTATTTGTGCATACTAAATTGAAATTGAATAAATCTGAATAAGTCCCCCAGATCTTAGTCTTATGATTATTGTCAACTCAAGTATAGTCCAACATTTTCACGATAAAATACACTAAATTGCTTGTCCTTAGAAACTATCCAGGAACATTTAATGATGTGGGGCTGTATTATTTTCATATGAAGGTAGGTAAAAAAGACAGAATATGAAGTTTTATAATTACCATAACTCAGTTGTGTGTGTGCATGTATTTTATATGTTGAAATAACTGGAAGTAAACTCACCAAAATGTTCATAGCATTTATCTTTGGATAATAACATGTGATTTTAAACTCAACTATGTTAATTTCCAGTTTGTTTTCTTCTCAGTCATGCTAGTTATTCCTTTTGTCTTTCCAAATCTTTAAATTGAATGAGATGCCTTGTAAATCTTTTAAGTGTAGGCATCTATTACTTAGCAGTGCTAATCAGTACATCCTTTTGGATGCACACTAAAAATATTCAGGTAGACAGTGATTTGTTAATCAGCATTCTTTAATTGTAATTGTCTAAATATTTGTGAAATTACCCAATTGTTCTATTGTAAGCCTGAATTTCGCTACATTTTTTGCCAAAAAGTAAAATTGTTATTAAAAATTTGCTAAAGTCACAATATCTGTCCTTGTTATTCTCTTGACCATCAACTTAGTACACTGTCACAAAATGAAAAGTTAGTTTGATATAATCTATTCTTAGTGAATAGATTTCTCCTCCCATCAGTGGTATAGAGGCATCTGTACACCCACTTGCACCTGGGCTGGCCTGGCTTTGGAATTTACTTCAAGAAATAGAATGTAGATGAAGAAACACTGAAAATTCTGAGCCTAGGCTTCAAGAGGTCTACAGCTGTCTCACTTGCTGCTCTTGGGAAACTTATGTAAATAAGCCATGGCCAGCCCCCTGGGTAATGAGTGGCACATGACCCAGGGTCCCAAACAGTAGGTGGTTCTGTGGAACATGAGTGAGTCATGGGCAAAGATCCCTGAGTGAACCTGGCCAAATCAGCTGAACAACTGCTCAGCTATGCTTAGCCCAAATTGTCAACCCACAGTCTCATAAGCTAAAATATAGTGGTTTCGTTTCACTAAATTTTTGTACATTTTATAGCAACTACGGATATGTTTTAGATTTTCATGATAAGGCTATGAAGTTCATTTGCATGTAAGTTTTGTTATTAAAATTGATGTTTTTATAAATTTTGGAATATTGTTATCTTCACAGCAGTATTATTTTTCAGGAATCGGTTTCAGCCTGGCACATGTGCTATGGAGCAAAAGCAGCACTATGTCATTATTTTTACAAGGACATCTATTAGTAACCTTACTGCCCATGCTGTTTTATCTCCTTAAGGAAAAAGTGGGGCTTTCAGGTCTTACTTGCTTTACCAGCTCATCCTTAGTATTGTTTCCTGTAACATGTAGCTGTTTAAGTCTGAATATAAATACCTGAATATAAGTGTGATAATGACAGAATGAGAATTAGGAAGAAACACTGATAAATGGCTCATAAATTCAGAGTGCTGGCTCTTGGCGTCCTCTGAGTCTTGGGGGCTATTTTCTGACTCGGAAGGTCCATTCAAGATTGGTTGCCTTTGTTCTAAGGTGTAAAGATACACATTGGAAATCTAGGCTTATTTCATTTAGGACTGTATTTGGCTGAACTCAATCTTTTAATAAAAGTTTTTTAACTCCAAAAATAATTTTAAAATATTCTCTTGGAATAGTTTCTGGTGGAAAGAATATCATAGAGTTTTGAACTGATGTAATAAAAAGTAAAATAATAAAAATAAAATTATTACTATTAAATTATTTTACAGTCATTAAATCAAAAAGAGAAAAAATATAGTTAATTACCACATATATTTTTTTCTAAACAACATGATATATTTGAATATCAAGAAATGTTTTTTTAAAAAAATTTCCTCAGATATTGTGGAATTATACACCTTTGGTTCCCAAACCCAAGCTCAATCCACTTTGCTACACCAGCCAGGGCTGGATTATACACCTTAAAATTCAAATAGTTTAAATGGGCAATACGAAGGGATATTTTCTAAAAATAACCTTTACAGATCTTGAGTGGTTCTAAATTTTTAGACTTACTTTGCACGATGAAAGAATAAGAATGATTAAATTCTAATTTTTTAGACTTAATTCATCATTGTCAAATATTTAAAACTATTTTTCTGACTTCACATTGAATACATTTTTAACTTTTTAAAAACAAATGTATTCATTTCTGGTAATCTGAAAAATTAGATATCAACTGGAGGACATGCAAACCTACATAGTTCTGATAAATTTGAGAAGGAAGTAAAGTCTGAACGTTGGTACCAGTTTTTTATACAAACTCCAGCTCAGTCACTTACTGTGGGAGTAACCTCTAATGCATTACGTAACGTCTCTGGGATCCATGTCCTTTGTCTCTAGAATGAAATTATAATGTGACCTTCATAGAGGTTTGGTAGACACTCTTTTAGTTTTGTTAGATATCTTTTCACAGTGCCTGGAATACTGTGGACCTTCAATAAATGATAACTCTTATCATGTACTTTAAGATTTGTTTTTTATTTTCTTTAAAATCATGTGATAATTGTAGGGTTTTTGTTTTATTTTTAATGGTGATGTTTGAATAGGACAGGCGAGTTGAAACAAAACGTTTCTAAAATATTAGAAATCTAACCTAATTCTAACACTAACCCTGATAGCAAATATTAAAAGTCTTAATTCAGCAACTGAAAGAGAAATGTAATCAATTTTGTTACTTTTTAATATTCAGTAACATCTGTAATGATGAATGTTAAAATAAGGTTATTTTGGTTCCTAAGAGTTCCCTTTGTTTGAATTTTAAACCATATCTTTGGTTATATGTGACATTTCTTGGATTTCTTCAAGGATAAGGAAGAAACGAGATTTTGGACAAAGTCTGCCTTAGGTAATCTTTTCCTCAAAGGAATTAATCAGGTTTGAATGTTCCTGCAAAAAGTGTAATTAAATATTCAGATATAGAACCATGCCTTAAAACTGGGATAATAAAAATCTGTATTATATAGATAGAAATGACCTCCTACTGACTCATATTCACAATGCTATGGAGCTGGTTATGTTTTTATGACAAAAAGTTAATGAGTTTTATTTTTTTATTTTCTATTTTTGCTTATTTGTTTTAGGTACTTTTGTAAGGACAGAGATTACATGAGTAAAAAGAAAATTCACATAAGGTCTGCAGTTTGCCAAGAATAAAAACACAGTTTGCATTTGAGACAAAATGTAGTCCATATTTATTTCATGGGCTTAGGGATTTCAATGGGTCACTTCTATAAGAGAGTTCCAAGGGAGTTAGGAATCTGGCCTGTGATTTTTACTTTTGGCAGTGGCTTCTGAAATAAAACACAATACCTTATAATATTTCAAAAAGTTATCCATCATCCATATTGTAGAGTACATTGCAGTATTTTAAGCTCTGGAGTATGGTTTGAAAAATTCACTATTCATGGGAGGTGGAAAACATGAAAAGAAAATGGAAATGGGAGACAGGGGGTTTAAAGGGTATTGGGTTCCATGTGGGGGTGAAGAATTTAACTCAAAATACATATGTTCCAGGAAATGTTTCATGAGCACTGTGTTGTTAATTAAGGTTTCCAGAGGTTCAGAAATACCTCAGGTTCTCAGGAAGTATAACGCTTATAGCCACCATGTTAAAGTTAATACCTAGGACTTCAGCCTCTTACATACATAGTTTTAATAGAAATTCACCAGAAGAACTAGTGAGAAAGCAGCTGTTGAAGACAGATTGGGAACTCACAGCCATAGTTTATTACTGCTATCTCATTGTGGTTTTGTATACTGTGGGAATTCAGTTTCCAGAACTAGAGGAGTCTCCTCACTTTCATTGTAGTCTGTCCTCTTCAGGGAAAGCAGAAGCTAACAAATCAAACATTTGCTCATGCTAAATCCCAAGAAAATATTTAAAAAGGAAAATCCCACTACATAAGCATGCTTACCCATATAACAATAGCTGCTTTACCAAAACTCAAACAGTCCAAATAAAATCTTGACAAAATCTCATTCAGTATATAACTACATGCACAGTGCTTAACAGAGAAGTTGCCCTGGATAATTTGGTGATAGTGCCTACTTCGAGAGATGCAAGCTGCTTCACCCCTACCTAAGACCCTAAACCTTTTGTGCTGATTGACTGTCATTGCAAGTCAAGTGTTATTTCTTCCAGTTTATTTTCATTACTCTATTTTTACATGAGTAAGAATGTGTCATTCACAATAAAATTGTTTCCATCACCCCATCAAAGAATGAAAAGCAGAAGCCAGTTTCACAGCTGATTGAGGTGAAATCTTTCTTCTGTCTTTTATATAGAAAAGAATAAAATTTGTTTAGCTATGATATCTTTAAATAATGAAACCATTAGCATCATTCATCATACTCATACACTCTCCTTGGGATTCATTTATGTTCCCAAGTTTCCACCTTAGAAACTCTATTGTAAAGACCTGGGAACTATTACTGCAAATGTTTCTCAGAAGCAATCTAATGTATAAACCCATCGTAAAATTACTCAGTTCTGTCTAAGGGAAGTCTGTATCCCTTGAGATACAGCCTTTGGCCCCCAGGGCAAAAGTTTGATGGCACAGGAGTGATTTTTTGGGCTTAAGGAAAATCAGATGTGGCTCCCTTGGAAGAACAGATTTCTGGGTGCTTCTTTCTGCTTTTCAAGGAAATATATAAAATGATAACCTTGCCCTGGATTTGAACCCTGACATGCCTCATAACTATTGCATTTTTTCTTCTTTTGTTCATTGTTACATTTCATTTTTTGTACTTAGTTCTCTGTCATCCTAAGTTGAATCAGCTTCTGCTAGTGTGTAAAGCACATTTGGAACATTTTCTTGTTCATTAAAAAGAATGTGGTAGCTCTACTTGTATTGATAGTGACTTAGACTTAGGTGTGTTGAATGGACGAAGCAGAGTGTGAAATTTGGTGGGTAATATGCTTCCACTTTTGTAACCAAACACAACAATATATTTGTATGTGTACATATGTATTTATGCATAAACCAGAAATGGAGGGAAACATAGAAAATGGTAGCAGTGATTGTCTCCAGGGAGGAAAGAAACATTGAGAAGCTTAGGAATCAAGAGTAGAAGTAGGCTTACTATACTTCTATATATCTATATATCTGTATCTATTTTTATATAATTGTACATATATGTTATATATGTGTGTTACATGGGTAGATATGTGTGTGTTATACCTCTATCTATCTATCTATCTATCTATCTATCTATCTATCTATCTATTTATACAGAAGTGAAGGTATATATGTATAAAGGCATGTATATATAAAGGTATATATAAAGGTGTGTATATATATACTTTTACTTCTACATAGATATACAGATATATAGATATATAGAAATAAACTATAAATACACATGCATACCCATATAATACACATATGTAACTTATACATGTACAGTTATTCTTGTACATATATAAAGAAGTATAATAGACTTCTTTACATATGTAGTGCTACACCAAACCAGACACGCACTAGTATCCAAACAGAAAACAGACAAAATTTATTTGATTTTTTAATTGCTAGACATTTTTCTCTTGTTAAATGTTTTCTGGGTTTGGGCACAAATTGTAATTATTTAATAAAGTGTTATTACTTTGTGGTTGGAATAAATTATTTTTATTTGAATAAAATGCAAAATTTAAGATTGTATTTGATATTCAAATAGAATAAAGTTAGCTTTTAATGTCAAAATATTAGATGCAGATGTGAACACCTGAAGTCAGGTTTGTAATTTTAAATAGAGCTCCACATGGGTTTAAAACCAAATGGGAAGGCTGCTGGCAGTGTTTTATATAATTTTGAATGGCAATGAACTTAGCATTTCAGTAATTCTTAGTCAGGCTGTTTCAATTGACCTACAAAAGGGAAATAAGGAGCTTGAAAATCAAAACTATCCATCACAGAGTGGGTAAATTTGATCATTTTAGATTGAATTATTTATATACACTCTACAGTATTTATTTTGTGTGTGTTTGTGAAGAAATGACGAAGAGTCATTTAAAGGTACAGCATTGGAAAAATCTCAGTTCCTTTCTTATCATGGAGGCATTTGTCTTGAGTGTATATATATATATATATATATATATATATATATATGCTTCAGCGGAGAATTCAGCTTGACACTCTAACCATGGTTGTATCCTACATAGAAGAGATAAAATTAGCAAGCAATTGCAAAACCAGGTAGTCCGGTGGTATTTACAGGATCATTACTAATTAAAATATTTTTCAGCTTAAAAAGAGGAACTATACATCCTTCTTTTCTTTTATTCTATTTTATGCAAATAATTATATGCATCTGTCTCATGAAACTCTCTAATGTAATCAAGCCTGACCAGAGGTTTTAGGACATTTTGTTTAGCCTTTCTATTATTATATGGTGTTGTTCATGATTACAAAGGATGACATTGTGTGGGTGAAATTAATTTCATTTACATTCTGATCAAATGTTGAGAAATCTGGATGATATTCTCATGAAACCAGCTTGTGTACATTTCTTGAGAGCATATTAGGAAATGCTTCAGCATTATAAGTAGAGTTTAATGTTGTATCATGAAAAAATAAAGCAGGCAATTAAGTAATAAATTGGATATGGCCCAGTGAGCCCCGTAGACTTTTGAATCCTGGGAGATAAACAATAGCATGCATAACCTGGAGTTTGCTATTGCTTTCTGGCCAGATATGGAAGCTGATTTGGGTTTAAGTTGGTGTTGGGAAGGGGGCATTTTATGAAAAATAAAAACACGGAAATCTTGTAGAATGCTATAAAAGAAGCTTCCTAAGGTCTTAAGTAATTTCCCTGAAGCTTGTTTACTATTCTACATTCTATCATATACTATGTTTAAATTCCATTATTGAAAAAATGAAATTCATTTATTTGACCCATTAGAAAAACAGTTCCTCCCTTGCAGGGCTAATATCAATGATATTAATGTGAATAAACATTAGGTAGGATTTTAATCATCTTTATTGATTTATATAAATTGTGTTTGTCTTAAGTACCCTTAAAATATATAATCTAAGGTCAAGAAAGAAAAAAACATACAACACAGAGAAAAAACATACTTTTTTCTTTTTCATTTCTGACATGTTTTCTAATCTTTCCATTGGATAATACTGTGATGATTATTATTTTAATTAACAGACAAATACAGCTCTTCTGAGGTCTCTCCAGATGTGAGATGCACATTAAAATGAATTACATTTCTGTCATGGGTCTTCGAAAGAATGCTGAATAAAGTAACAGTCTATTAATTTTCTTATTTGTATCATGACAATGTTTTTCAAATGTTTTTAAGTTAAGTGTATAGAAAAGAGAAGTTCATCAGTTGTCCCTGAAGAGCCTTTGGTCCAAAGGAATATTTGGTGTGACATTTTAATTATCTACGGTTTAATGACAAAGATAATGAAGTATTTTGCTTTCCTTGAATCTATTTTGCTTGTCAACAAGATGAATTTTCTTTGAGTTCTGTAATATCAAAGTGCTTTCAGGGAGGCGAAGAAAAAGTTGGAGGGTCCTCTAACGCTGATGTTGAATGTATTATAGCCAGATGTAGAATCTGTTGAATAATTTGAAAGTGTTTACTTTGGCTTTATGTTTTGTTTTGAGATGGAAACAAAAGAGAAAACATTTATTAAATTAATAATCCTTCCTGTACCCTTACTAGTAAGGCCCACTGAGTGTACCACGCATATGATAACAAAAAAATAAATAAATAAAAAGGCAGCGTCATTATTAGTTTTCTGTTTGAATTAATCAAATAGATGAAAGTCCAAAGGGAATGCATTGTTTCATTGGTGTGATATGTGACCTTTTTTAAAACATCAATTTGATTAAAAATAGCTTATCTAATGTTTCCATATTTATTTGGCAGTAGTTTCTTGGATGAAGCAACTATTTATTTTAAAACTTCAATGGGGACAGGATGAGGGAGGATACTGTCACACTCAATTTTAGAAAGTCATCAAAGCTTCACCTTTTTTTCTCATCTTAAAAAAAGGGACTAATGTATTTAATTTCTCTATATCTGTCATAGTAAACACTTTGTGTTGTATTCTGAAATCCCTTTCTTTTCTGCTAATGAAAACATTTTGCCAGTGATGTGATTAACTGTATGCATATCCTTAAGGAATTGACATCTTGAAAATCTTTGTTAAATTATTTGCAGCTGCTCATACCAAATACAACAGGTTTATATTTAAAATGGAAGGGCTGGGAATGCCAACTGTATAAATCCTAGAGAAACAGAAATGCAAAGTGTAAACAAATAGCAATTGTGCTAGATAGGTAGATCAGAATACACGTTTGTTTGAAAGTTTAACTTTAATGCATCTAAGAATGTATCTGAGGATGGTTAAAATGGATCATCTATATTTAAAATCAATTCTCCTTAGCAAATGTCAGGAGATGTGCTGGGAAGATGCTCTGACCACTGGCTAAACTTTTACAAACCATTCAGGATTTTTTTTTATCGCTTTGTATTTCCTTCTTTATAGTCACTATTTGAATTATTTGGTGGACAACTTTTAAAGTCTCCATAACTGTTTTACTTATTTTTTGTAAAAACAAATATTAGCATAAGTTATTCTCCTGAATATTTTAACAAGATAGCTTAAAAATCTATTAGTTTGGGTTGTGATATGTCTAACCCTTCAGTCTTCATTTTACCGTGATCCCTTTCTTTGTCCACTGACATAAACGTGTATGGGATTCACCCAGCTAGCAACACTCCTATCATCTTAAAGTGTCCTTTTTTTTTTTTTAAGTCAACATCAGTTTAATTGAAAAAATATATATAACTCCAACAGTTAAGAAATATTATGAACTAATGAAAGAAAATACATAACAAAGAGCCTTTTTCTGCATGAAAGAATATATAAACTAAGAAAATATTCTTTTTTTTATATCAGAATTGTTTTTAATATGACAGATATTTTTTTAGTCAGTACAGTTTCCATCCTTTATTCCCATTCCAGCCCACCCACCCATTCCTCCCCTCCTCCCTCCCCTTTCCAACCCCCCTAGTTTTGTCCATGTGCCCTCAATATTTGTTCCTGTAAACCCTTCCCTTCTCCCCTGAAATACCCTCCCCTCTCCTCTCTGGTCACTGATATCCTGTCCTCCATTTCAGTGTCTTTTGTTATATTTTACTTGTTTCTTTGTTTTGTTGTTTAGGTTCCTGTTAAAGGCGAGATCATATAGTATTTGTCTTTCACTGCCTGGCTTATTTTGCTTAGCATAATGCTTTCCAGCTCCATCCATGCTGTTGCAAAGGGTATGAGCTCCTTCTTTCTTTCAGCTGCATAGAATTCCATTGTGTAAATGTACCATAGTTTTTGGATCCATTCATTTACTGATGGGCACCTAGGTTGTTTCCAGCACTTAGCTATTGTAAATTGTGCTGCTATGAACATTGGGGTGCATAGGTTCTTTTGGACTGGTGTTTCAGGGTTCTTAGGATATAGTCCCAGCAGTGGAATTGCTGGATCA
>JAPYXV010003880.1:0-11856 GCA_028533065.1 Trachops cirrhosus
CACCTACTCTTTTCTGTGATCTGTTGGAGGGGTAAGGCAAAATGGTTTAAGACAGCAAGAGAGTATCCTATGATATTTACAGTAGCAGCAAGTAGAGAGGAGATAGGAGATCCTTTGGCTATGCATAGTGTTAACTATGATCTTTCACCCCACTAGCCACTTTTTAGAAAGGATGGAAAGAAGATAAGACTCTTGTTGGGAAGGAAAGGATTGTGAGTTGGCTCTAGAAAGCGGTGAGGATGTGGGAAGTCAGATTCTGAGGTAGGGTGAGAGTAAAGAGTAGTAAATAGGTGAAGTGTGTGAGATAATAGAGTTAACCACTATAGTAAATGGGGTTCAGGAAACTGTGAAATGGGCTAAGATCTGGGATGGCTGTTGTGACGTATTTACAATTGTATGGAATAGCTATTATTGACAGTAATATTAGAGCAACAGTCATATGACAGAATCTATTATATCTAGATAACAAGAGTAGAGAGTATTGAACCTTGTACTCAAGAATAGAGAGTAGTGTACTAATGGAACATAAATGAAGGACAGTATATTAGCAATACACTATGAATGAGATAATGGGGGAAACCTATCAAATGATGCAATATAATCAGCCAAGCAAAGAAGTCTATACAAAAAGAAGAGGAATACCAAAATACTATAAAAATAAAAGGTGTACCAATGCTGAAATAATGATAATACAATTAAGCAATTATTTGCAGGTTCAAAAAAAAAAAAAAGGAAGGAACCCAGCAGACGATGGAAGGAAGAAGAAGAGATAAATTTGGAAAGCAAGGGAGAAGGTCAAGACTAGGGTGACAGAAAGAGAAGCATAAAGAATTGATCGATCAAAAAATGATATGAATGAAAAGATGAAAGGTTACTTTAAAATAATTGAAAGAAAACAAAAACAAACAAACACACAAAAAGCAAAACAAAACAAACAAACAAATACCTATTGTTGGTTTCAGACTGGCCAAACTGGTTTTCTAGCTGGCTTCAGCACACTGAGGGGCGACTGGAGACAGTTTTTCTCTGTTCCCATTCAGGACTCAGTCAGCCTCTGGTGTACTGTTCATAGTGTAGGTGCGCGTTCTCCCCCAAGCCCGTCTGGTGCTTCCTGGAAGGGATCTGTGTGTGGTGTCTGGGTCCAACTATGCGAGTCCTTGGGAGTTCACCGCCGTGCGTTCTGATGTCTTGGGGAGCGCCGGCGCCTTTTCCGTGTTCACGTGTGCACACTCTCTAGATCCCGATGGGCTCCCACTTCTCCTTCCTTCAGGGCCTGGGCCTCACAGGTCCCACGGAGCGCCCACGCCTTTCCCAGGTTCATGGGTGCACACTCTCTGGATTTCAAGGGTTGCCTACTTCCCCCAAATTCACAGCCTGGGCCTCATAGGTCCCGGGGAGCATTCACGCCTTTTACTTTCTCAACGCTGTGGTTTGCAAGACTTTCACCAAACCACGCTCTCTCCAGGTTGGGGGTGCGGGCATAGAGGCGGGTGCCTTTGGATGCACTGGGTGGGGTGCACACTTTCACCAGGGCTTTGTGTGGGTGCTTACAACCCCTGTGTGGTTGCCTCTTTGTCCTCACTCCTTTCTCACTCCTCTCTCTGTGCCCTCTGGTAAAATGGCCTTCCCCGGTGCTGCTCAGTCCTTGTTTGGCCAGGGAGGGAGCGGGTGACTCAGCTCTCTCTCGGAAGTCTGGCGGCTGACCCCGGGCCTGTAACTGCAACCTCCCTGGTCCCCACACTGATCCACATAGTCTCCTTACCATGGGGTTTGTCAATGTCCGCTACAATTTGTGATCTCCTATTTTCATTTATGTCTTGATAATGTTGGCTCTTTGCTCTGTTCCTACCTAGAATGGCTAGGATTTTTCCCTGGGTGTGGGAGAAGTAGACTCTGCTCCCTCCTACCATGCCACCATCTTAGAAAAGCCCTCAACTTATTTCTAAAGCAGGTGGTTAGCAGCTGTGTAAGTGGTGATGCTTTGTTTTGCAAATAAATGAATATCCAAGAAAAGTGATCTAAATAATAGGAACATTTATTACCTCATTTGACAAGGGGTGTAGAACTAGGCCATTCCAGGATTGTCTCAGCAGCTCAGGAAAGTCATAAGAACCCAAGCCCTTTCCAACCTTTTTCTCTGCTTTTCTCTGTGAGAGCTGTAGCGCTCTTCAAGGTTGCGAGATGGCTGCTGCCATTCCAAGTTCCCATACAACTGAAGTGGAATTGGAGGATGTGAGGTTTTTTTTCTTGCATCATTAAAAAAAATCATACAGATGATTTTTATCCTTGAAGAATTTCCCCTCTGACTCATGGCCCAGCACTTGATCATTGGCCACTTCCGGTTTTGGGGGAAACTGGGAAGCCTAACCTGTATCACTACAGGCAGATTCTGACAAGAAAGAAGAAAGGAGAGAGGAATGGCTGTTGTGTGGTTACCAAAGTGTCTGTACCTTGGCAAGGTCTGTCTTGTGACCTTCCACTTCCTTGGCTATTATGAATTATGCTGCAGTGAACATGAGGATGCAGGTATCTCTTTGAAATCCTGTTTTTATTTCCTTTGAATAAATACCTAAAAGTGAGACCATGGGACCATATATTAGTTCGCTTTTTATTTTTTGAGGAAATTCCATACTGTGTTTCCATATTGCCTGCATGAATTTATATTCCCACCAACAGAGTACAAGGGTTCTTTTTTCCTCCACATCCTTGACAGTACTTTTTATCTCTTGTCTTTTCGATGATAGGCATTCTAACAGGTATGAGGTGATATCTCACTGTGGTTTTGATTTGCACTTCCCTAATGATTAGTGATGTTGAGCACCTTTTCATGTACTTCTTGGCTATTTGTATGTCTTATTTGGAAAAATGTCTATGATGTCCCTCTGCTCATCTTTTAATTGAGTTATTTTGCTGTTGAGTTATATGAGTTCTTTATTTATTTTGGATATTAAGTTTTTATCTAAAATGTGATTTGAAAATATTTTCTCCTGTTCCATAGGTTGTTTTTATTTTGTTGATTGTTCTTTTGCTGTGCAGAAGCTTTTTAGTTTGATGTGGTCCTGCT
Source organism: Trachops cirrhosus (assembly GCA_028533065.1). Classification (NCBI taxonomy): domain Eukaryota; kingdom Metazoa; phylum Chordata; class Mammalia; order Chiroptera; family Phyllostomidae; genus Trachops; species Trachops cirrhosus. Next base: position 3,065 of record JAPYXV010003880.1, read on the forward strand.
TATCAATTTTTGCTTCTGTTGCCTGCACTTTTAGTGTCATATCCAGAAAATTGTCACCAAGATCAATGTGAAGGAGCTTCTTCCCTCTGTTTTCTTTATGTTCTACAGTTTCAGGTCTTGTGTTTAAGTCTTTAATCCATTTGGAGTTAATTTTCATGAGTGGTATAAGATATTCTTCTGCATGTCATTATCCAGGTTTCCCAGCACCATTTATTGGAGACACTATCCTTTTCCCATTAAGTATTCTTTGGCTCCCTTGTCAAATGTTAGTTGACCATATACACATGGATTTATTTTGGGCCTTTTGATTCTGTGTCATGGTCTGCATGTCTGTTTTTATGCCAATATCACATTGTTTTGATTACTTTAGTTTTGTAATACAGTTTGAAATCAGAAAGTATGATTCCTCCAGCTTTGTTCTTCTTTCTCAAGATTGTTTTGGCTATTAGGAGTGTACTGTGGTTCCATATGAATTTTGGGATTATTTTTTCTAGTACTATGTTCAGTAGGGGTGGTGAGTGTGGGCACTTGTGCCAGATCTTAGAAGAATAGTACTGATCATTGAGTATGATGTTAACTGTGGGCTTCTTTTATATGGTCTTTATTATGTTCAGATGTGTTCTTTCTATACTCAATTTGTTGAGACTTTTTTTATCATGAAGCAATGTTGAATTTTGTCAAATGCTATTTATGAATCTATTGAGATGATCATATGATTTTTATCTTTCATTCTATTAATGTGATGTATCATCCTTGTGTCCAAGGGAAGAATACCATTTAAAAACATGTTGTATGATCCTTTTAATGTTTTGTTAACTTGGTTTGATAGTATTTTGTTGACATTTTTAAATCTGTACTTATCAGGGATATTGGGCTATAGTTTTCTTGTGGTGTCCTTATCTGACTTTGTTATCAGAGTACTACCGGTTTCATAAAATGAGTTTGAAAGTGTTCTCTTCTTTTCAGTTTCTTGGAAGAGTTTGAGAAGGATTGGTGTTAATTTTTCTTTAAATGTTTGAATTCACCAAAAACCAATGTTCTTGGCTTTTCTTTTTTAGAAGGTGTTTGATTACTGATTCAATCTTCTTACTTGCTATTGGTCTGTTTAGATTTTCTATTTCTTCATGATTTAGTTTTGGTAGGTTGTATGTTTCTATGAATTCATTCATTTCTTCTACGTTCTATGGTTTGTTGGTGTCTCCTTATTCATAGGAGTCTCTTATGACCCTCTGGATTTGTGTGGTGTCAGTTGTAATATCTCCTCTTTCTTTTCTGATTTTGGTTATTTGAGTCTATTTTTTTCTTAGTCTAGTTAAAGTTTTGTCAGTTTTGTTTATCTTTTCAAAAAACCAATTTTTAGTTTTGTTGGTCTTTTCTATTTTATCCCTAGTCTCTATTTCACTTATTTCTGCTCTAATGTTTATTCTTTCTTCTGCTGACATGAAGGTTATAGTTTTTCTTCTTTTTCCAGTTCATGGGGGTATAATGTTAGGTTGTTTAAGACTTTCTTTGTTTTCTTAGCTTTTTAAAAAAAGTTACTGTCATACAAAATAAAATTAAACAAAAAGAGGATACAAAAAGATATATGATAAAATATCTTTTAGTGTAACTGTCAGCATTTTCTTTTTTAGAAATACTATATTGCATAAATATCTATAGTGTTATACACTCAGACAAATGATCATATTGTGTGTGCATTTTTTCTGTAGCTTACTTTCTTGCTACTTTAGTACCTTGGGCATTTTAACACATTACTGCATAGAGAGATGTCTCATTCTTTATACTGATTTGATTTAATGATTATACCACTACTGAATCATTATTGGTGGACATTAAGTTGATTCAAGTTTTTTTTTTTTGCTATCAAAACCAGTGCTTTAAAGAATACACATAGATATGTATAATATGCCTATGTACATATAACATTCATCTTTCTATATATGTATCTTTGCCTTCTGTTGCAAATATACGGGGTCCAGCACAAATAACACCCCTTTTATTACAAAATACTTTATTACAAAATCATAAGCAGGTACTTGTGTAACATAACAATATCACACTCAAGCAGACCATATGACATTTTAGGTGAAATGCTCAAATTGCTGTCCATCTTGTATGAAACATTCATGTACCCAACCACAATCAAGCAAGCCTTACTTTGCTGGACCCTGTATATGTAGGATAAATTTTTTTGTCTATTTTGTACCTATCATTTATGCTTATTCCCTGTACCCTTTCCCCCCTTCTTCCCCCTCCCCTCACTGCTGACAACCTTCCATGTGATAAATTTTTAAAATAGTTGGTAAGTCAAAGTTTTCAGGTCATTTTCACTTGACAGAGATTATCAAACTGGTTTCCAAAAAGTTTAGATCTATTTCCCTTTCCTCACCAGCATTTGGGGGCACCTGTGTTCCCACACTATTTTCAACACTGGGTTGAATCGGACTTTTTAATATATGACAAACTGATAGGTATAAAATGAAGGTGGAGGAATCTAGGGTAGCAAATTACCCCCTTTGTTGTTGCTTTCAACAACCACTTCAGCCTGAACGTCAGTGGTCTCTGTTTTGTAAGCAGCTCTGTGTGTGCACTGCATAAGTAAACCCTCACATTTGGCTTGAAATGACAGTAGATTAGGGAAGCAGGATTTTTTTGTAGGTCAAGTGCAAGCCTGATTATAGAACTCCCAGAAAATGTTTTGTTTTTTTTTTTGGTAAGCTATAGCTTAGATCTTTTGTTACTCTTGACATAGAACCCTTCAATTGCTAAAAGGATATAAGAACTAACACCAATTGTTCATGTATTGTACATAGTCTTGTTAGCATTTTAGAGGAATTGTCATTTAATACTACCAGCAATTTTATGACATAGGCACTGTTACTATCTCCATTTTTGGGGGGTACTCTGCCCACAGGGCCCCTCCCTGGCTGCCATGGATGAGAGTAAGTCTACCAAGACATGATCTGCTTGGGGAGGAAAGGTGGCTGATCTCTCAAAGGAGAAGGGCCAGGAGCCTTTTCCTCAATGGGCTTTTATTTGGTTCATTTTGCACAGGAGTACAGGTAAAGCTCATTAATCATTGTCAGGCAGTAAGGATCAAACAATAGATAGCATACAAAGAACTACGAGGGCTCATTCTGAGTCAGGGTCTGTTAGCTAAAGGGCTACAAAATGTTGGGAAACAAACTCATTTCCTACTTGGACCCTTATCATTTAAGTAAGGACATTCTTAGTAAAGCCAGTTTCACAGCATTTTACATATTCTTTCTTAGACCTGATTGCCCAGGGAACCCGCCCTTTCCAGCACAGGGCTGCACCACCCTCTGTCATTGTTTCAGACTTAAGTCAGGCAGGGGAAATAAGGAAGCCAAGAGATTAGGAGACTTCTTGCAGACAGAATGAGGACTCAGGCTATGTCAAAACCGAGGGACAAGTTTCCCTCACCCCCTTTTTCTATAGCCCCCCAAGTCCTTCCCTGGGGCCTCCCCATGATCGTGCCTGTCTTAGGTCATCCCTCCTTTGAGGACTCTTACCAGTCATTGGCTAACCAATCATGCACTGGGGGCCAGGCAGGGTGAAGTAAAAGGGGCAGAGGCAGTGCCCCTGCCAGGGAGATAAGTTTTGTCTCCTTAGTGGCTTATGGTCCCAAGGTCTCTCACTCAGCCTTAGACATGGGGGGATTATAGCTTCTGAAACCAGGCAGGGTGGTTCTCAACACTCCATCATACCCAGTGAGGCAACTGGGGTGTGGAGTGGTTGTGGAACTTGTTCCAAGTTACTCAGGTAGTGGCAGAGATGGTCTTCCATATCACACAGGCTGGTTGCCATATCTGTGCTTTCAGTTAGTGCTCTTCACACTTTAATGTGCACACAGATCTCTTGGGGATCTTGTTAAAAGTCAGGTTTTGATTCAGCAGGTCTAGGGAGAGTGCCAAGATTCTGGATCTCTAGAAACCCCCCAGGTAATACTACTGCTGCCGGGTTATTGAGCAGGCCGATGTACAAAGGTCTGAATCACTATTTGTTTTCAATTTTATGGGACAGCCTTAACAACAAATTTGATTCCCATAAAAATTCATGATTTTCATAGTTTGTCCTTCATACTGAAAATGACTTCTTCCAAAAATGCCAGAATATCAACTCTCTAGTTTGTAGTTTATGGTGAAGGAAAGATTCACTGCCTGGTACATCTCCTTGCTGAATTAAGGACTCAGCATGTGAGTGAATGTGTGGATTTCTTTTTTCTGATAAGTGTAATTTTTCACTATATACAAAAGGTTTTTTATAATTTCCTTAAAAGCTCAAATAGAAAATGCCATTTCAACAGTTTTAAATTATTTCATAACAATAAAAGAAGAGACATTTTATTGTAACATTCTTAGATCAGATAGAAAATATCTCGATGCTCATGGGACCATTTCATTTTAGAATAATTCAATTACATTTACTTGTGTGAGATGAAGTAGTGCTACTCCAAACTCTAAACTAGTTTAAATTGAAGGTACCTAGACATTTTCCTTGTTATTTTTTTATTTAAAATTTGTTCTGATAGAATAACAAATCTAGTCAAAATAATTCCAATTTTCTTAGATATAATTTATCTATACCTTTTCATTTATTAACGTACTCCACTAAAACCTAAACTTATTATTTGTGTTGTAATTATTCAAAGAGAGCATGGTTTGTAATTTTCTTATTACTGAATAAATAAATTGGGGGAATAAAATAGGCATAGTAAAAATTCTTTTAAATATACTGAATTATTTATTTGGCCAATAATTCAGCCTCCCATTGGTGTATAAGGAGGTTGTTTTAGTGGAATTACACTATATTTATTGATCTCTGAATGTAAAAATGATAGATTGCATTAATTTCTTATTAACTTGGCTAATTTCATTTTTCCTGGTTAATTTAGTGAGTGATGTTTGTGATGTGAGTGGCTCCTACACAATATGCAGTGGATTTTCTTCATGTGGCAGGGCAGTCCTTTAATATGCCCTTGTGGTGATGGTCTTTTGATAAATTGGCTGAGAGTCCATGATGTGTTGAAATAATTGTTTCTCTTCATGATTCACTTTTACTAATCAATCTCTGATCTATTAATTAAATACAATGCCTTGGATGTTTGGTTTGTTTCAAGGAAAAATATGTTCTCCTGATCTATATATCTATATGTATCTATATCTATATCATCTTTTCCTAGTTATTTTCTTTATGGATTGAAGTTAATAGGCTCATTATTCTTGGGGTGCTAGCCGCTTGGACAAACTGAATTTTCAAGTCATTTCATCCATTTATTTTAACAAACTGAACAAAGAAGTGTTTGTGTAAGGTCAGATATCCTTTCCTGAATAGCTTTACTCATTTGACAACCCAGAGAAATGAATGACTTTGATGCATTAAGTGTGAGTGTGGCTACCTGGGCCATAAAGAAGCTGTTTTCCACATGAGATGCAGTCTTACAGACTTCACGGGTGAGGACATCATCTAAACGAGAAATGGCAAAACAAATATTGGTCATAGCATTATGTGCAGTTAGCTGTTAGTGTGCCCATCTGCTGGCTCCATTGCTTTGCCTGGGATGGATTCCCTGTGCTCTGTGGTGTGTTGAAATTTGGTATCCACGGCAACCAAAGCATCACCAATCTCAAAGCAAGCACTATGGAGACCAGCTGAATCTCCACTCATACAGTGACTTTAGGAGGGAGATTCCTAACAGACTTTATAGCGGTCTACGGCTACAGACATCCAGTACTCAACCAGAAAGGAAGTGTTGTCCTCATGAACATTTCAGTAACATAATATTGCTACCTGAAATGTTTTCATTCCTTGTGAGGCAAAGAGAATTGCACATGTATCAGAGACTGCAACTTGCTGAAATAGTTAGGACTTTGAATGAAGGCATTAAAGCGTTTTTGGTTAAATACAGAACATTCAGAGTCAGATAGCCTTGGAATGGAATCCAGGCTCCACCACAGTAGCTGATTTACCTTAACCAAGTTACTTAGCTTCATTGAGGCTTAATTTCATGGCCTGGATATGTAATGCAAGCAACACCCATCTCATAGGTATGTTACAAAGATCCACTGAGAATGTGCATGTAATATGCTTAGCAAAGGCTCTATTAGGCATAAAAACTGTATAAGTTAGCCATTTTATTAGTATTTTGAGTATGATTATCATTAATGTAAAGTGAGATTCTGTGTTGACTAAGGAATATAAGTATGGTTTTCAGACATTCAGCCAGCCTGTGTAATGTTCCCTGTGGTTGTATTTAGAGCTGTTATGTCCCAACAGCAGAGACTTGAGATCTTCACACAGAGACCATAAAGGGCTGGAGGGAAATATCCTCTGCTCTCTCATGCAGGAGATTAGGCTGAGCTGCTCAGAGAGATTATGTGTCAAAGTAAATTGAGTGTCTGGTCATCACCCTTGAACATGAAACTATGTGAGTTACCCTGTGAGATTTGCTTCCTCCAGGGACAGGGCTGTTCTTTGCTCCTTTTAAAATTTCAAGCTCTTGGTAGAGTTAATCTAGGGATTGGCTTTCTTGTGTCTCTAATCTGTACTCAGAGTAAATCACCTAATTGGTTTTAAGTGACTATAGATTGCTACACAGGTGATGTTGGAATGTTTGTTTCTTGCTCAGTTCCCCCAGATTCCGAGTGGCAGATTCAAGGAGATATTTTGTGTTCTTAAGTTCTCTTCTTTGCTTTTAAAGATCATTTGCTTGCATGGCACTAATTCAGAATTTCAAAGGAATTTCAATAATTGTGTCCCTGGTGAAGTTACAACTTCAAATGAGTTTTCCTCAGCAAATATTTCAGACCATGTACATTTGGTAGCTTGTTCTAGAAAAACAGTAATATAATTAAGGATTCTGTCAATTGTTTCTTCAGTTTCTATGCCCAGAAACTATGTTTTTTTTTCATTAATGCGCTTTTCTATTTGTATTTAAAGACTGTGTAGTATAGACTCTGTCAATTTTACAATCCTAACATATACATTTTACTCTTTAGCTCCCAGCTCCGATTCATATTCATTTATAAGGGGGACCCTCCAAAAAATGGAATTATCTTCTGCAGGGTGGGTCCCTTGTAGTACAGGCTTCCCCCACTGGGTAAGTGTTCTAGAAACCCACCTGTATCTGTGTACCAGCTGGCATTGTTATGAGAGGCTGGGTTTGGCTTCAGCAAATTTTTTTTTGAAGACGTTCAAAGTGTTTGCCCATTTCATGATGGGGGATTTACTAGTGTATCTGCCCACATCACACTGAATGTTCAGCAGCTTTTGACCCAAAACAGCATGAACCCCATGCCCCACCCTCCCAATTCACCTGATCTCACCCTGAGTGACATTTTTTTTTGTTTCCCCACATAAAAAACGTACTCAAAGGGAAACATTTTGCTGATGTGGAAGAGGTGAAACAAATGGCAGGCACATTAAAACACATCAAAATCAATGAATTCAAAACTGTTTTGAGGACTTTGGCCAAGGTGGAAGTATGGGTTGATATACTTTGCTTCCTTGCACAACCAAAAGAAGGACATCAGCAAATTTAAAATAAAAAAAATCACCAGAACTGACAGAAAATCAAATTGTATGGAAGTCTGACAACCAACGAGTTGAAGAAACATTCATTCATACTGGTATGAGGGACAGAGACGAGTGGCTGAAGGGGAGAGGACACATGACAAGGCAGTGGCTGGAGGACTGGGCAGGGGTGGTGGCTGGCAGACTAGGGCATGCAAGGCAGCGGTAGGCAGACCAGGGTGAGTAAGGCAGCGGCTGGCAGACCCACCAGGTAGCCCCACATTTGCGTGCAGATAAACTGGAAGGAACAACTGGGGAGCAAGACAGACCACACAATTCAGGGTTCCAGTGTGAGAAAGGAAGCCTCAAAACATCTGGCTGTAAAAACCTGTGGTGGTTGTGGCAGCAGCCTCACAGGACAGTTTGTTGGAGAGACACACAGGGTCTTAGAATGTATACAAGACCACCCACTTGGAAATCAGCACCAGAAGGACCCAATTTGTTGTGGGCAGCAGGAGAAGTGACTGAAAGCTGGCCAAGAGCTGAGCAAATGGCATTGTTATTCCCTCTCTGACCCCTCCCCCATAGACAGTGCCACAACTAGTGAATGGGTTGCCCCGCCCTGGCAAATACCTAAGGCTCTGCTCCTTACAAGTAACAGCTGCACTGAGACAAAGAAATATGGCCCAAATAAAAGAACAATTAAAGGTTCAAAAATAGAACTACATGATGAAGAGATAGCCAACCTATCAGATTCAGGGTTCAAAACACTGGTAGTAAGGATGCTTACAGAAATGGCTGAATATGGTTGCAAAATAGAGGAAAAAATGAAGGGTATGAAAAATAAAATAAAGGAAAATGTACAGGGAACCAACAGTGAATGGAAGGGAACCAGGACTCAAACCAACAGTTTGGAGAAGGAAGAAATAAACAGTCAACCAGAACAGAATGAAGAAACAAAAATTCAAAAAAAAAATGAGAAAAGTCTTAGGAACCTCTGGGACAACTTTAAACATTCCAACATCCGAATCATAGGGGTGCCAGAAGGAGAAGAGGAAGGGCAAGAAATTGAAAACTTATTTGAACATATAATGAAGGAAAACTTCCCCAATCTGGTGAAAGAAATAGACTTCCAGGAAGTCCAGGAAGCCAAGAGACTCCCAAAGAAATTGGATGCAAGGAGGAACACACCAACACACATGTTAATTAAATTATTCAAAATTAAAGATAAGGAGAGAATCTTAAAAGCAGCAGGAGGA
>JAPYXV010003881.1:0-11855 GCA_028533065.1 Trachops cirrhosus
AGTCTACTAAGTATGCTAGCTCGCATTATGTCTAAAACAATGTATATACCTTAACTAATAATACTTTATTGCTAAAACATGCTGACCACCATCTGAGCCTATATGAAAAATGGCACTGGTAGTCTTACTTGCTCAGGGTTTCCCCAAACCTTCATTCGTGAAAACACAGTATCTGCAAAGCATAATAAAATGAGGTATGTCTTTATATCACAAATATTTTTTCTTTCTCTTCTTAAATTTATCATCTCTCTACAACTGTTTCAAAATTTTATGTTATCAAATCTGCCAATGTCATCCATTATGGTCTACAATTTTTGCCTTGCTTAAATAGGTATGCCTTCCCCAGAATTATCATAAGAAGGCCCTCCTTTCCCCTCTAAATACTTCTTCTTGTGGATTCATTGTCACTTGGTGAACTGTTGGTCTTGTCTTGGTCAATACCTAAACTTTCCACCTGTTACAAGTTCTTAATACATTCTCATATCCAGTAGGACAAGTCTCCTGCCTTTCTCTTTTTCACAATGTTCCTTGGTCATCCTTACACTTTTGCTCTTCCAGAGGAGTGTTAGAATCAGCTTATCATACTTGAAAATTGGCATGGTGTATCTGCACTATACCACCTTCACACATGTTTACGGAGACATTTATTCTCTCAGGTATAAACTACCTGGTGAGGTCCAATGTTATAACCAGCTGTGTTGATGAAATCCCTTCTAAACACACAAGGCTAGAAAGTCCACTTGTGGAGGCTTGGGGGGACCTATATTTATTTCTCTCTACCCTCCCAGCACCAGCACTCCCTGATGCTACTTGGTTATAAACTCACAATGCCAGCTCTTCCTCTTAGCACAACCCTGGGCAAATGGTTTTACGTCTGTGACAGTTGGCTTTCTCATTAATAATATGGGAGCAGTGTTACAGGACCTGCCTTCCTCACAAGGTAACTCTAGGACCAACTAATGCAGTGAATGCCATGTAGTGGCTAAGTTCTGGGAAAGTGCACTAAGTGAAGCTCACTCTCTAATAAAATGAGAAGTGGAGAGGGGTGAAAATACAAGTAAAAAGCTAGCAAATAAATCATTGTCTCCCAACTATCTGTCATACATTCCCCACCATCACCTCTAGAAAAGTCAAGAGACACTCTGTTCTCAGGCTCTCTGGAAGACCCCTCCTCCCATCCTAATCCTCACCTGTCCATGTGCCTCCTGTGCCTTCTGGCTCTCAGAAATCAGACCGAGGGAAACAATGTTCCTTGACTGAAGGCCTACACACACTGTACACTCTGAGCACTTTGTAATCCTCATGAAAACCCTGAGAGGTGGGTACTATTGACATTCACATTTTATGGCTGATAACATTGAGGCGCAGAGAGGTGGAGTGAGTTGTTCATTGTCATGCAGCCAGTAAGAGGTAGAGTCTGCTCTACATCTGCGTGCCTGTCCTCCAAATCACAGAGTCTCTGGTGCACTTTCATTGTGCTGTCTTTCTGTTGATTGTACACATCTGAGAGCCTTGAGAATGTTAGAGTTTTGAGAATGTCCCTCTCTGATTTACAGCTCTCTTCAAAGTAAGGTGTCTGGAGTGATGTTCAGCTGATGTTAATGGTAGTTATTTCCAAGTGCTTGAATTTGGGGAAATGGTAGCTTCTTTTTTATTTTCTAACATACTTGAAAATTCAGTAAATAATTGCTTCAGTTGTAGAAAAAATGAAATTCACATTCAAAAGAAGAATGCTATGGAAACTGTAATGTTCTTTAGAAATAAAAACTATTAGTTTAAATTTAAACATTCTTACTTTTGACCTTCATGTCTTGCATTCACAATCTAATTTTTCTGTTTAATGTGTTTTTATATTGAATCTACTAAAAATGTCTTATAGAGTAAAAAAGAATGCATTTAGTTGCTATATGGTTTATTAGATCTATTTTTATTTGCCAAATAAACACTTATTCTTATCAATTATATGTTGCCATCACTTTTGGAATTATATTTGAAATTTTTTATTCTGATGCAAAGTTTTCAGTATGCAGTTGATCCTTGAACAACACAGGGCTAGGGGCACCCACACACCCTTGAAGTCGAAAATGATTATAGGACTATTCATGTATCTATTTTATCTTATTCAGTAATTGTAGTTAGTGGTTTTCAAAAAATTGCTCCATTTTTTCTAACTTACAAAATTGATGAGGATAGAGTTGTTTGTAGTGTTTACCTGTTAGTTTAACAGCTGGTGGACTCATTGTGATACCCATCTTTTATTTTGACATTGATTTGTGTCTTCTCTTTTTTTATTTTTGTCTATTGCACTAGTAGTTGTCAATTTTATTGATTTTTTTACAAATACTTTTTTATTAATTCATTTTCTCTCTTATTTTTATTGATTTGTGCTTTTTTTCATTACTTATGCTTGCTTTGTTGTTGTTTATTTCTCTTCTTTTTCTAGTCTTTTGAGCTAGAAACTTAGATATATTTTCTCTTTTCTAGTGTAAGCATTTAAGGCTATAAATCTCCCTCTCAGTATTGGTTAGCTGAATACTACAAACTATGATATGTTGTATTTTCAATTTTACTCATGAAATTTTTTATTTTCAGTTTTTAACTTCCTTTGAGACTTCCTCTTTGACCTATGGATTATTTAGGGTATACCATCTAATTCCCAATTATTTAGAGATTTTTCTGTTGCCTTTCAGATATTGATTTTTAAATTGATTCCATTATGGTCAGAAAAAATACTCTGTATGATTTCAGTTCTTTTAAATTAGTTAAGGTTTGGTGTGTGACCTAGGACATGGTCTTCATGGTGAATGTTCCATGGGCACTTTACTAGAATGTGTACTCTGCTTTTGTTGTGTGGAATGTTCCATAAATGTCAGATCAGTAGGCTGGTGGTGTTGTTCATTCCTCTATATCCTTGTGGATTTTATCAACTTCTGCCAGTTGGGTTTTGAAATCCCTGAGTGCAATTGTGGATTTGTCTATTTCTCTTTTCACCTTTATCAGTTTTGGCTTCATGTATTTTTAAATTGCTGTGTGCTGCACACACACTTTGGATTGCTGTATCTTGGTGGATTGATTGATCCTTTATCATCATGTAGTACTTATTTTGTTCCTACTAATTTTCTTTTTTGTTGTTGTTCATAGTATTCTTTCATTATCTTTTTCATGCCCATGGGATCTGTGTTGATTCCCCCTTTTTTATTTCTTTTTCAAAAATATATTTTGATTATGTTATCACAGTTTTCCCAATTTTTCCCCCTTTATCCTCCCTCCACCCTGCATCCCCCAATGCTCCAGCATTACCCCCCTTACTTCATGTCCATGGGTTGAACATAGAAGTCCTTTGATTTCCCTGTTTCCTATACCATTCTTATCCTCTCCCCATCTATTTTATGCCTTATGCCTACCAATTATGCTTCTTCTTCCCTGTACCTCCTCCAACCCCATTCTTCCTGTCCCCATCTGCACTGAATACCTTCCATGTGATCTCTATTTCTCTGATTCTGTTTCTGTTCTAGTTGTTTGCTTAGTTTTTTTTCTCTCTTTTTTTAGGTTCAGTTATTGATAGTTGTGAGTTTGTTGCCATTTTACTGTTCATAGTTTTGATTTTCTATTTCTTAGATAAGTCCCTTTAACATTTGATATAATAAGTGCTTGGTAATGATGAACTCTTTTAACTTTATCTTATCTGGGAAGCACTTTATCTGCTCTTCCATTCTAAATTAAAGCTTTGCTGGATAGAGTAATCTTGGATGTAGGTCCTTGCCTTTCATGACTTGGAATAGTTCTTTCCAGCCCCTTCTTGCCTGTAAGGTTTCTTTTGAGAAATCATCTGATAGTCTTATGGGCACTCCTTGGAAGGTAACTCTCTCCTTTCTTCTTGCTGCTTTTATGATTCTCTCTTTATCTTTAATCTTGGTTAACTTAACGATGATGTGCCTTGGTCCAATTTCTTTGGTACTCTCTGGGCTTCCTGAACTTCCTAGAAGTCTATTTCCTTCACCAGATTGGGGAAGCTTTCCTTCATTATTTGTTCCAATAAGTTTTCAAGGTCTTGCACTTGTTCTTCTCCCTCTGGCATCCCTATGATTCAGATATTGGAATGTTAAAAGTTGCCCCAGACTTAGTTGTCCTAAGTCTCTCCTCATTTTTAAAAATTCTTGTTTCTTCATTCTGTTCTGGTTGGATGTTTATTTTTTCCTTTTGTTTCAGATCATTGATTTAAGTTCCAATTTCCTTCCCTTCACCGTTGGTCCCCTGTATATTTTGCTTTATTTCACTTTGGGTAGCCTTCATTTGTTTCTTCATTTTACGACCACACTCAACCATTTCTGTGAGCATCCTACCAGTGTTTTGAACTCTGCATCAGGTAGGCTGGCCATCTCCTTGTCACTTAGCTCTTTTTCTGGAGTTTTGATCTGTTCTGTCATTTGGACCATATTTCTTTGGATACACCTGTTATGTTGTAGGGGGTGGGGACTTAGTTATTCAACTGGGCAAGGCAACTCACTTTGCTGCTTTGTGGCGCTGTCTGTGGGGTGGGGTCCAAGAGGGAACAATGCAGCTCGCTTGCTTGGCTCTAGCCCCACTTTCCAATGAACTTTGTCACATCAGACTGGGAGTTTCTTCCACCAAGGCAACCCCCATGGTAGTTCACAGCTAGCTTGAGTCATTAGTTTCCCATTCAGTCAGCCCTGCCTTGCCCATGTGGTCTACTGCCTTGCTGTGGTCCTCTCCACCTACTTGGCTGCCTGTCTCTGTCTCTCTGACCAGTCTGGTGAATATTTCTTTAACCCCTTGGTTGTTGGAGTTCCATGCAGTTTGATTTTCTGGCACTTCTGGTTGTTTATTGTTTTTACATTGGTTGTTATCCTCCTTTTGGTTGTGGGAGGAAGCAAAGCGTTTCTACCTATGCCTCCATCTTGGCCAGGTCCTGTTCCTAATAATTTCCTTTGTTCTGAAGTTATTTGATATTATTATGAATCATTCTTGCTTCTTTCCATCCTTTTATTTACTAATTATCTATTGTTACTTTTGAAGTCATTTGCTTATAGACTATGCATAATTGAGTCATGATTGTTATTCACTCTAGCTTTTTATATTTTAATTTTTCCATCTTTACTGAGTAATAATTGACCTCTATCTTTTAACTGATGTATTTCTACCACTTATATTTAAATTAATCATTGATGGGTGAGAGCTTAAATCTACCATTTTAGTATTTGTTTATTTGAACCCACTATTTTTCATCCTTCTGGATTTTTTCTTTTACCTTCCTTATGAGTTACTTGAACATTATTTAGCATTAGATTCTTCTTTATGTATAATTTTTGTACACCAGTTTGTATAGTTTTATTGGTTGATGCTCTGGGTATTTCCTCATGCCTCTGTAATTTATCACCACCTACAGTGTCAGGGTTTCACCCTTTGAGTGAAGTGCAGAAACCTTATTTCCATTTAAATCCCTTTATCATTCCCACTTTTTAAATACAATTATCTTAAGTGTTTTCACTGCATACATTGGGCATCATATCGAGTGGTGGTGTAATTTGGGCTTCAAACACAAAGTATAATTAAAAGAACTAAAGCAGTAAAGAAGGGTCTGTTGCATTTGTTTCTCTTTATATTTCCTTATTCCATTGTTCTTTCCCTCTCTGAAGGTCCCATCATTTGTCTGTTGTTATTTTCTATATTTGTCTGCTAAGGTTGCCAAAACAAATACTACAGACCAGGCAGCTTAAACAACAGAGATTTATTTCTCACAGTTCTAGAGGCTGGAAGTTCAAGATCAAGGTATGTGAAGGTCTAGTGTCCCCTGAGGTCTCTCTCCCTGGATTTCAGCCAGCCATCTTGGTTCCCTATCCTTACATGACCTTTTTTTTTATGTGTAGACTCTCCCCTCCCCACCCATCTCTTCCTTTTCTTATACCAGCTTTGTCAGGGATAAGGTCCTGACCCTAATGACCTCAATTAACCTTAATTACCTCCTTAAAGTTTCTATCTTCATATGTATTCTCATTGGGGGTTAGGATTTCAACATATGGATTTTAGGGTGACATTATTCAATCTGTAATATTTTTTTAATATTTGAGAAGCTTCATTTAGCCAATCTTTAAAGATAAGTCTGCTACCAACAAATCTTCTTAACTTTACTTTATCTGAGAAGTCTTATTTCCCCTTCATTTTTGAAGGATAGTTTTGCCAGATATAGAATTCATAGTTGACAGTTTTTTCTTTAGTCGTTTGAAAAATGTGCATTAACTTCTGGCCTTGATGAGTTCAGATAAGAAATCTGGTGGCATTAATTTGGCCTTCCTGTATAGGTAATGCATCATTTATCCTTTTTTTCCTATATTTTTGTTTTTTGTCTTTAGTTTGTCAGAAGTTTAATGACGATGTGTTGTTTTTCTGTGGATTTATTTGGGTTTTATTAAGATACTTGAATTTATAGTTTCATGTGTCTGGCTAAATTTAGAAAATTATCAACCATTATTTCTTTCAATATTTTTCAGCAGCACTCTCTCTTTTTCTCTGGAACTCCAATGACAGCATGTTAAATATTTAGTTAGACGTGTTGCAAAGATCTCTGAAGCTCCATTAATTTTTTTCAGTTTCTTTTTCTGTTTTATTTCAGATTGAATACACTGTATTGATCTGTCTTCAGGTTCATGGATTCTATTCACTGTCATTTCCACTCTACCATTGATACCATGCAGTAAATTTTCAAAATTTTAGTTATTGTAATTTGCAGTTCTATAATTCCCATATGGCTGTTTTTTATAAGTTCTATTTCTTTGTTGAGATTTTCCATTTTCTTATTTGTTTCAAGAGAATTTCTAATTGCTTATTGAAGCATTATAACTGTTTTAAAATCCTTGTCAAATAATTTCAACATAATATTCATTTCTCCAATAACATTAGTTGATTTTTTCCTCATTAAAAGTATGTTTTTTTCCTGATATTTGGCAGAATGAGTGAATTTTTATTGTATCCTGGACATTTTTGTTATTATGTTAGGAGACTCTTAATGCTATTTAAATCTTCTACTTTAGCAGGCAATCACCCTTTTTAAGTTGAATGCCTAGGTTCTGGCCTACTTTTGTGGGTTGTGGTTCCAGTGACACTTTGGTTTTTGGAGCCCTTGCAGTTCTATTTTGGCCTGCCTCATTCTTCTGGCATTGCTGGGGCTATCACTCAGTCCCTACTGTGCTGCCTGAAGGGGTGAAAGTTGCTTCCCACGGCCATGTGGTATTGCAAGTCCACCTTCTGCCATGGGAAGTAGGAGGGGTTTAAGCCAATGGGTCTTTGTCTTCTCATGTCACTGAGTGAAGAGCAGAGAGATGCTAGGCTGTGCCACTGCTGTCTGTCAGTGGATCAGCCCATCCACCATTGCCCAGGTGTGGAGTAGAGATTAAGTCAGCCCAACAGGGTTTTGAGGGCAAATTGGGCCCCTGCTGTGCCCCCTAATAAAGAAGACTCTGTCTGTTTTCTCCTTTTCCAGTTCTCCAACCAGCCCTTTCTTGTTTGCTTGTCTGTGCTACATGGTGGTTCCAGATTTCAGGACTCTCTGGTGCCCATATGGGGCATATGGGAAATAAAAGAACTCACCACATCATCATTCCTCAATTCCTGAGGTTTTTAACCAGTCTACCTTATTCTTTCCAGCTTTTGGAATCCTTTATCATTGTCCATTGGATTATTTCCAGGATATTTAGTTGTTTTTTAGGGGGAGGATGAGGGATGGTATCTTTTCTTATTCTGGAAGCACCATTTAAGATTTTGCAAATGGAAACAGAATGAAACATTTATATTCCATGGTTGCAAGAGTTACTCATGGGCCTTGGTACAGAGTGGGTACTCTGTAATAATTATTGGTTAAATGAATGAGTAAATGGAGTTTTCCATACTTTAATTTCAGTGTCCTAATGGCATAAAGAGCTTCGTATCTCTGAATTCTTGGACAGGTACTACTCAGGGCATTTAGGCTGCATCTTTCTGAGAAAAGGCCACATGAACTGGTAGTCTGCAGGTAGGATATTGCTATTTTCCAAAAGCTGATGACAACACTATCCACTTATATCTCTCTATTCAGCTGTACATCTATCCATCCATGTTTCTGTATGTATGTATGCATTTATCTAGTCACCTTGAAGATCATTATTATTCTCTGTTTCCAGAAAGAAGGAAACTTGTAATTCGGTATCCAGATATAGTTAGCATAATAGATAGAACCAGACATCTTTAGTTGGAACCTTTCTCAGGAAAGAGGCCAGTATTTAACATAGAAAAATGACAAAATTTTTCAGCAGCAGCAGTATTTAACAGCATCAGATTATTTTTAATATAATGAGACAGAATGAGAGCATTTTTAAAGACTTCAATGTTGAGATTTTAGCAAGATTTCCTTCATCTCATGCTCCCTTTTCTCTGTAAATATTATGATGCCTCTCAGATGTGGTTGTTTAAATAAAAGCATCTTAATGAAGCCTTGAATAACTCTACCTGAGAGGGTCAATGTGTGCAGTGTTTCACAAAGAATCATACTCATAGGTTTCTTTTTTTGTAAATCTGAATTTTACTTCCCAGCAGATACCCCACATTTTGTATTCAAGAGATGAAATACATAAGGAATGCATTAAGAAATCAGTCTTCGGTGGACAGCTTTGATTTGACACTTTTGAAATATGATCCAGGTCACAGCAGCAAATGGTGCAAACCGCTTTTTTGGCAACAGCATCTGGACTTGATTATTTTAAATTAGGTAGTGGGGAGCTGGCATCCACCCGTCTATGAAGCTGCTACTAAAACAGACCTTGTATCCCAAGATGATGTAGGAAATTAGTGTAAGTTCTAAATACTTAGAAATAAGCTTTTATATTAATTCTCTGCTTAGTTGTTTCAGTACCCCATTTTAATTAGTTTTAAGAATGTCACCTTTTATGTTTAATCAGTAATAAGGGCTTTCATGTCAAAGATAAATTAAACCTGGAGCATTTTATTAGTATTTAATTTCTTCCCTCAGAAACATAAGTGATACTGAATAGCTTCTTTAATGAATATTTATTAAATGAGTGGGAATTACTCCAAAATAATGATCCATCAGTGTAGGAGTGTGCTCTTGGAGGGAGGGTGCTGTGTGATTCCCTGCACTCTGTCCCATGGGCTTCATGCCCTTTGCATCTCTAGAGGGCAGGAATTCAAAACCAAACCGTCTTTCTTCAGCCCTAACTGTAGTCAAAAAAGAAGGTGTAAAATTGGAGAAACCAAGTTTCAGCAGTTAAGATGTATAGTTTTATGATTTCAGGAATGTTTATATTTGGAGGTTTATTTTTCAGCATCAGAGTCAGTTAGAAGAGAAACAAAAAAGAACACTATCACATCTAAAGAGCTTACCAACTGTTTGTATTCCCTCTTTTATGTTGTTTCAGAAATAGTCACATAGCCATTTCTCAAATAAACCAAATTCCAAGTGCATTTATGTTTCAAATATGAATGGAGAATTTTGATGAGCTTTCATATTTGGAAAGGGTTTAATAGTCAATGTTTGGGGAAGAGATTGTGCACCAAAAAGACCCAGAAACCACCTCTTCAATAGCACACACATCAGGCAGTTGGATCACACTTACACTTCTCCCCAAGGCTAAGTTTACATCCTTGGAGGACAAGGAATGTTAGCATCTGCAGTCTTATGTCTCTAAGCTCTCTAAGAAATTGCATCTCATTTGAATCTCCACAAAATCCACATACAGATGAAAAAACAGAGACAAAGATACTAACTTGTCTCTGGTTCCAGAGCGAGGATGCCACCAAAACCCTCTCTTGATTCCTATTCACCTCACTAGCTGAAACTTTCTCTTTACCTCAGCAATCCAAAATGGGCTAAAAATAACCTTGGAGAATAAAACCCTGAGAAAACAATATTTTCAAAAAAAGCCCTAGCATCCCTCTTGAACTCTAACCTGACATAACTTTCCTTTGTTCTGCTCACTACCTCCTACTTTTAAATTGAGATTTTTTTCCCCTTCAAATTATGGTATTTCTCATTTTCTTTTGTGTACCTAAAATAACTCTTATACATCACAAAGTGAGAGAAACTAATTTATTTGTTGAGGAATAGGTGTTTATAGTCTTGGGAACATTAGTGATATTCCTGAGGCTGTTGTTTCCGAACCACTTTGTATCAGGTTCCTGAACTGCAGGTGCAGCAGATTCTCCCCTGTTGAGAACATCAGACTTTGGAGTCAGGAGGATAGAATTTCAGCAAAGGCCTCCCAGTTTCTTAGCAGTGTGACCTAAGGCAATGTTTGGTTTTTGTTTTTTAACTGTTTAAATTACAGTTTGCATTCAGTATCATTTCATATTAATTTCAGGTACTGAGCCTCAGTTCACCTTCTGTGAAGTGAGGTGAGACAAGTGTGGAGAGCAGGACCAATAAAATACCATTGGTCTGGTCAAGGTAGCATAAAGTAGCCTTCTGGCCAAGATGGAGGCATGGGTAGAAATGCCTCCTCACACAACCAAAAGAGGGACAACAACAATTTAAAAACAAAAAACAACCGGAACTGACAGAAAACCGAACTGTATGGAAGTCCAACAACCAAGAAGTTAAAGGAGACATATTCATCCAGACTAGTAGGAGGGGCAGAGTAAGGCAGTCAGGGGCAGAGAGGACTCTCTGCAAGGTGGTGACTGGAGGACCAGGGCAGGTAAGGTGGTGGCTGGCGGACCCAGTGAAGCGGTGGATTATGGAGTGGGGTGCACAAGGCTGCAGCTGGCCAGCAAGGCAGCAGCAGGCGGACCGGCAAGGTGGCAGATTGCACACTGGGCTGTAATCCTGGATAAACAACTGGGGAGCTGGACAGACTGTGCAACCCAGGGGCCCAGCTCAGGGAAATAAAGCCTCAAACTACTGATTGAAAACAACTGTGGGGGTTGAGGCAGTGGGAGAAATGCCCAGCTGAACAGGTGAGTTCATTGGAGAGACCCACCCACACAGGAATGAGCACCAGAAGGGCCTAATTTGCTTGTGGGAAGCCGGGGAAGTGAGTAAAAGCCCGCACAGAGCCAAGCAGGCACCATTGTTCCCTCTTGGACCCCTCCCCTACAAACAGTGTTACAACTCAGCCACATGGTTTACCCTGTCCTGGTGAACACCTAAGGCTATACCCCTCACTATGTAACAGGTGCGTCAAGACAAAAAAAAATGGCCCAAATGAAAGAACGAATCAAAGCTCCAGAAAAAAATACAACTAAGCAATGAAGACGTAGCCAAACTATAAGATGCACAGTTCAAAACACTGGTAATCAGGATTCTCACAGAATTAGTTGAATTTGGTCACAAATTAGATGAAAAACATGAAGGCTATGCTAAGTGAAATAAAGGAAAATATACAGGGAACCAACAGTGATGGAAAGGAAACTGGGACTCTGATCAATGGTGTGAACCAGAAGGAAGAATGAAACATCCAACCAGAAAAGACTGAAGAAACAAGAATTCAAAAAAATGAGGAGAGGCTTAGGAACCTCCAGGACATCTTTAAACATTCCAACATCTGAATTATAGGGGTGCCAGAAGGAGAAGAAGAAGAGCAAGAAATTGAAAACTCATTTGAACAAATAATGAAGGAGAACTTCCCCAATCTGGCAAAAGAAATAGAAATCCAGGAAGTCCAGGAAGCTCAGAGAGTCCCAAAGAAGTTGGACCCAAGGAGAAACACACCAAGGCACATCAGAATTACATTACACAAGATTAAAATGAAGGAGAGAATCCTAGAAGCAGCAAGAGAGAAGGGGACAGTCACCTACAAAGGAGTTCCCATCAGACTGTCAGCTGATTTCTCAAAAGAGACCTTACAGGT
>JAPYXV010003882.1:0-11854 GCA_028533065.1 Trachops cirrhosus
GCCTCTCCTCATTTTTTTGAATTCTTGTTTCTTCATTCTTTTCTATTTGGTTGTTTCTTTCTTCCTTCTGATCCACTCTATTGATTTGAGACCCAGCTTTCTTTCCATCACTATTGGTTCCCTGTGCATTTTCCTTCATTTCTTTTATCGTAGCCTTCATTTGTTCATCTAATTTGCGACAAAATTCAACCAATTCTGTGAGCATCCTGATCACCAGTGCTTTGAACTATGCATCTGATAGGTTGGATATCTGTTGGTTGCTTGAAAGTATTGGCTCTGAGGCTTTGATTTGTATTTCCCTTTGAGCCATTTTTGGGGGGTGGGTCTGGTTGTGTCTGTTATGTAGTGAGGGGTGGAGCCTTAGGTGTTCTCCAGAGTGGGGCAATCCAGTCTCTGTGTTGTGACATTATATGTGGGGGTGGGGTCCTAGAGGAAACAATGGCACTTGCTCCTCTCTTCGTTGGATTTCAGCCCCTTCCGCTGCTTCCCCCAAGCTAACTGGGACTTTCTGGTGCTAACTCCCATGTGGGTGGGCTTGTGTACATTCTAGAACCCTGTGGGTCTCTCCAACGCACTCTCATATAAGGCCAGGAGTTTCTCCCTGAGCCTCAACCCCCACAGGTGTTTTCAATCAGTGTCCCAAGGTTCTATTTCCTGGCGCTGGAACCCTGGGTTGCACTGTCTGTCTCACTGCCCAGTTTCGCCTGGTTTATCTGCATGCGAATGTGGCCTGGACAGCCAGGCACCTTGCATGCAGTGCCTCACTTCACAGTCGCCGCCTTGCTGGGTCTGCCAGCTGCCTGTGCGCCCAGGGTCCGCCTGCTTTGGCCTTGTGCTCAGGATGCCTTATGCACCTGATGCCACCACTTTTTGTGTTGGGACCCCTCTCCGCCCAGCTGCCCAACTCCAGCCTTCCTACCAGTCTGGATGAATGTGTATATTTTAACTCCTTGGTTGTCTGACTTCCATACGGTTCAATTTTCTGTCAGATCTGGTTGTTATCTTGTTTCTAAATTGTTGCTGACCTTATTTTGGTTGTGTGAGGAGGCACAGTGTGTCTACCTATGCCTCCATCTTGGCCAGAAGTCCTTTTTCTTTCTTTTTTTCCTCACTTAATAGTGAAGTAATTACTACATTAATAGGTCTGCTTTTGAAGTATGCAATGAATGTGCTACACAATGAATAGGATAAAGTCTTTTGCATAGTATGTGTTCAACTCTTGTTATTTTTCTCCTTCTGTTACTCTATGCACCTAGTTAAAAATAAAATGGTTATATAATTAAGCAGCAAAGAGAAATTTGCTTATCTTAATTTTGGTGCATCTAAGTGGAGTTGAATGCCCTTTGTGTAAAAATACAAGCAACATAACTGTTTAATAGGAAAATGCTGAGTTTATTTTATTATATTTAACAATTATTTTTTATTCTTCACCTAGTGATATGTTATTTTAAATTGACTTTAGACAGAGGGAAGTTAGACAGACATCAGTGTGAGAAATATTAATCCATTGCCTCTTGTATATGCTCCAACTGGAAATGGAACCCAAAGCTTAGGTACGTGCTCTAATCCAGAACTGAACCTGCATCCTTTTGATGCACAGGATAATACTCCAACCAACTGAGTCACATGGTCAGGCTGAAATGCTGAGTTTATTCTTGCTCAATAGTAAGAGATAGAATCACCTTGTTAGATTTTAGCAGTGTCTCAGAGAGGAGAAAATTAAATTTGGTATAATTATAAGATTTTTTAGTCTGACTTAAGGTGCGTTTCAGGTCAGATATTTTGTTATTTAAGGATCAAAATATAATGGTTTAGGATTGAGAGTCACAGCAAAGTTTGAATTTTTTTTGATAACTTCAAAGAGACCTGGGAAGAAAACAATATTTGATGATATTTTTGCAGAGTTGAATAGCTTGATGTTCATTAATAGGGAAGAAGAAAATTACTGGAAGGAACAACAATAAAATTATTCTCAATATTTTCCACCACGGACAAAACATTTTCTGTAATAATAAAGTTAAGTTGATAGAGATAGTGGATAGAGTAAGATTTTTCTTTTTTTTTGGTTTTGAGTGGATTAAGGTCTCATTGTTTTCCCTTATGGTCATTTTTCAACCTAAACTAAATGATATATCAATACATAGGGATGTGATTAATCCAGGTCATCATGGCATGAGGTATATCATGCTTTCACGTCAAGTTTCCTGTTATTGTTTTTTAAACCCCCATATGTGCAGGCTTTCATAGATGATAGATAGATGATAGATAGATGATAGATAGATAGATAGATAGTTGTTCAGTATAGCATGAATGTGTTGAAGATCAGAAGCTGAAAATTTCAACACAGACAAATAATAAGAGAAGAATTATTATCAGAGTTTATCCTCCAGGGCTAGGGAATTAATTAACTTATTATGGCTAAATCATTAGGTAGATCTAGAGCAGAGAAGATTGTCCTACTTGTAGGATCCATTAAAAATGACACAAACTCTAAATATACACCATCTGTTATATCTTTCTCTTCAAAGTTCTACTTCAAAGTTCAGTTATAACCCTGGCTGGTGTGGTTCAGTGGACTGAGCATCAGCCTGTAAATTGAAAGGTCACCATTTGAATTCCCAGTCAGGGCACATGCCTGGGTTGCTGGCCAGGTCCTCAGTTGTGGGATATGTAAAAGGCAACCAGTTGATGTCTCTTACATATCTACGTTTCTCTCCCTCTCATCCTTCCTTTCTTCTCCTCTTTCTGAAAATAAATAAATAAAATCCTTTAAAAATCTCAGTTATAGAAGCTAGTTCACACATAGGTCATATTTTATAGCATAAAGTAATCTACATTTCTATGTGAGATGTCATTACAGATTCTTAAACTGTTTTGTGTTTGACATCTAAAAAGTCTAAAATTAACCAAGAAATCAACTGATGCCAGGCAACCCAAGAAATCTCATTCTTTCCCTCCAGTACCCTCTTGTAACAGGGTTATTTTTTATTGGAATGTTGTAAAAAAATGACAAAGCTTTGAAATTTTAAGAAAAGTAGAAAGAACAAATGTTAATTCTGAAACTGAAAGTAACCAAACTCTCAGAGACCTTCCAACTCTCAAGCATTTAAGTTACTAGCATTGGGTTAATGACAATGGGATCAGGTCCTTTAGATATCATCAGTTCTCCCTTTATTTGAGAGTAATAAGAAGGAGCATGTGTTTAGATATAGCATCCCCATTTTTGGATACCAGATTATTGCGAGAAGACATTGCCAAAATTATAGGAGACATAAGCAATGCACTCAGTGCTGTCAACAATAGTTAGAAGAAGCATTGTCTTCATTTTTTTCTAAACAAATCTTTTGCTATGTATTAAAACCTGGAGACCTTAGATTTTGATAGAAAGGAGTACACATCTGCCACTTAGAGAAGCATCCTTGAATCCCTGGAACATAATCTATATCTTCAAGTGAAGGTTATTAAGAAAACTTCAGAACCATGTAGGAACTTTGTAAGGAGACAGATTCCATCCAAGACTCTTAGTCCAAATCAACAACATGAGATATTAATAGCTTTCAATGAAGATTCACAGAACAAAACCATAGACTATTACATTTTTATCTACATTATTTTATTCATTTTTCTACCAATTTTCTTTCTTTTTTATTAGTTCAAAGTTACCTTTGATCCTTTTAATTATAAAGTAAGTCTCTAATCTTAATATCACCTTAAAATTGCATTTGTGCATGCATTTTTGAGAACAAACTAGCTCCTTTAATACTAGTTATGTATTACTTTTTAAAATGTGTTTTATTTTATGTTTATTTTTAATTTAATTTTTGCAATTGTTTGTCATGGTCTTAGACAATGAAAATATCCCTTCCATCCTGAGAATAAGAAAACAATGAAAGTTACATGTAAAAAGATATTCAGGTGATAATTATATGAAATTGAGGTAATCAAAGAGTTACTGAAGTTTGGGCTATTTAACCTATCCCTTGCCTTTATAGTTTTATCAAAATTTTGCTGGTGACAGATGAGACATGCCAATGTGTGTCTCATCTGTCACACACTGTGGTAGGAAATTTCATGTATAGTTGCACGCTGCCATTCGTGGTGCTCCAGTACTCCTCGGCACCCATCTTTGGAGATTGTTCTCATGCAGACTGCATTGATGGTTTTCACAGCACCTTTTTTTTCTGACTGGCACCAACCATTGGTATTTTATAATAGCCTTTTGAAGATTTAAAAAATTATTTTTCCCTTTGGGTATGTAACTAGAATGCGAGTGAGTGTATTTTGTGCAACAGAATGTATAGCATGAGCATTTCCTCTAGTCTCTAGGTCACAGGTGGCAAACTCAAGGCCTGAGGGCCAAATCCAGCCCTCCACCTCGTTTTATGTGTCCCAGCACCTTGTTTCTACCCAGAGGCAGCACCAAGCTCTCATTTAACTGTTAAGAAGTAGTTACATTTATACAGTTCTAATATTACATCCATCCCCTTGAAGACAACCTCAAGGCTGATGTGGCCCCTGATGAAAATGAGTTTGACACACCTGCTCTAGGTTATTCCTTTGTATCTACTTCTTAAGGAAGCATTAGAGCACATGAGAGTTTGCTTTTTTTTTCTAATGTTTTGACTACTCTTAGATGAGGTCAAGAACTCTCCTTGTTTCTACATTATGGTCTGCCCCCCAAGGCATATTCATTGTATACATAAACTCTCTTTTCCTACTAACTGAGAAGCTCTAGTGAGCACATTGATTTCTTCCTTCTGGGTAGATTTTGCTTCTGGCAGAGTATCATATTCTAGGGGTGCAGTCATCTATCAGAGGATATACAGAGAATGTTTTTCTGCTTCAGTCTCAAGATACCACCAATCACTCAATAAGATTAAGTCTGTACATTCTCAAGGGTTCTCTAATAAATCTAACTGAAACATAGTTTATGAATAAGAGGTTAGGTAATTATGAGTTTTCCCTTTTTCATTAATAAAATAAAAGTATCAGGATCTAAAACATTACAATGATGAATGGAAATGTATGAGGGAGAAAATGGAATTTCATAAGAGGTAAGCCTTCTTGCTAAAAAAAATGTGTATTTTCAATGAACAACCATTGTAAAACATGAGGGATTATCAATTTTAAAGGAGATGCTAAAATCAAGTCGGCAGAAGCCCTGCTTATTTATCTGTTATGGCTGTTATCTTTAGACAAAGTGGATAGGCTTTTGGCATGAGGTTAAGACAGAGATTATAGTTAGCTATTGGTGTATGGTCATTTCCAAAATGTTAATCAAGAACACTAAAGACTTGTCCAAAGCTTTCATATGTGAATAGATAGAAACATTCATGATAATTAAGTAAGCCCATATCAGATGTTTGAAGAACTAATTTATTCACATGCATTTTCAGGGAAGAGGCTTGCCTACCAAGGATTTGGTTAAGTTGTATTGTGTTTGGTGATTACAGGAAAATTAGGATCCATTGACTATAGGGCCAATAAAACTTAGGAATTCTTTTCATTGTCTTTTTGTTTTTGATCTGGTAATGGCTTGTAGTCAGCAAAAAGTGATTGGTCTCCATGGGATATACCATGCTCTAGGTAATGAAGTTTACTTAAGCAAACATTTAAATTCTTTTTGGAAAGCATATGTCCTTTCTAAACTGTAATAGTAAGTAGATAGAATCAGTCTTAAATTTTTCTTTATCATTAAAACAACCAATAGTTATACACATATTTAGTAAGAGTAGGATCATAGGGAAATATAATATTTCTTTAAGGTCCTGGTTGAAGACTTGTGAAAAGTGGTGAAGTTCCTTACTAAACTCTTGGAGTGTAGTAATCTAAATGTATTCCTCTGATTTTTTGTTTCAGGAGAAGGCACATATTATATACATTGATCTTATTTTAAAAGGACACTAAATAAAGTAGCACAGATATCTGCAACTGAAAAACATGCAGAGTCAAGTTGTACTGAAGATAAACTAATCCTAGTTTTACAATGTAGTGGGGAAAAAACTATTGTGTTTTTTATTGTTCTCTGATCCTAAATAAACTTATGTTTTTGCTTACTGTATTTTTGACAGGGAGGATAGGAGTACTATGAAAACTAGTAAAGATAGATTAAGTACTTTATTATTAGGATTTTGATTATTGATTTTAGTCTCTTTTTATCTTCTGGTTTAAGAGCTAATTTTAGTAGTTTGAATGGAGGTTAATGTGAATCACTAGGAACATAAATGGACTCAGCCCTCAAAATCCAATCTATAGAAATATATATTTTCCCACAAGTAGTGAGTGCCTCATTGCAGTCATTAATTTGGAATTAGTTTAGACAGAGGGGTACTTGTGAGTCCGTGTCCGAAATAGCAGTTACTTACTATGAAAAGAGATGACTTCAGGGATTTGAAGACCACAAGAAAGCATTTAAACTGGAATTTTATTTGCCCACTAAAAACTTCTCAGTTAAGTTAGTGGGCATACTCCCAGAAAGTGGGAAGAATGTTCATTGGTCAAAGGTATGAGGTGATAAGTATGGACTGGGACACAAGGGATGTCTGAGGATTATGATTATTAGGGATACATATCATCTGAGTAATTTGTTGACTCTGAGGGGGAAACCATATAACATTGTTTGGATTTAAGGTGACAATGTAGTGCTCATATCAAACTTTTTCAAAATCATCCTTTCTTTATAAAACAATTTTTTGTCTTCACCCAAGGAGATACCTCAGGGCCTCTTAACTTGCTGTTTCCTCTCTCTGGAATTATCCTTCCCCAGACAGTCACATAACTCATTTCTTTACTACCTTAAAGTCTCTGTCAGCTTGACTGGGTGACAGGATGGCCAGCTTTTTGGTTAAACATTATTCTGGGTATTTCTGTGAAGGGGTTTTGCATGAGATTAATATTTGAATAGGTAAACCAAGTAAAGGAGATGCCCCTCTTCAACATGGGATTGGTCACATATACCTGACAGAAGCCTAAACAAACAAAAAATGCTGAGTAAGAAAAAACAATTCTGTCTGCCTTATTGAAGCATGACATTAGTCTTCTCTTTCAGTCTTCTCTTTCTCTTGCCTTTGGACTCAGATTTGGAGTCTCAATGGAGTTCACATCATCAGCCCTCCTGGGTGTGCAGCTTGCCAACTACAGTTCCATGTGTAACACATTCATCAGCTGTGGTTATCTTCTTCCCTTCACATCTAGAGATGAGAAAACTGAAATCCAAAGACTTCAAATAGCTCACCAAAAGTCATGAAGGTAGGTGAGTCCATTTCATTTCTCCAATAATTCCTTTTTTGTACAAACCCATTCTCTGCCTGCCTCTTCTCCCTTCTCTAGTTCTAGCCCTTATTACACTATAGACTGGGAAACTGGCACTCAATGCCTTGACAGAGAATGTACTAAAGCTGGGACAGAGAAGTGACCACCGTCTGGATGGTGTGACACTTGGTGCCAAATGGGCCCCAGTCAGGGAGAAGGAGGAGAAAGGAAGGTGTCGCCCAATTGCTCACATTTATTTTCACTTTGAGGGGATTTGTTACTAATGAGCCATTTGAGTGGATGCTTCTGTAGGTGGTTCTGATGACTGACAAATGTGTAGTCAAGGGTGAAACAAGGTGAGTGGTAACTAGGCAATTTGCAAATGATCTGTGAGCCAAAAATAGCCAGAAATAATTTGATTTACAATATATGAAAGAAAGGATGTGCTTTTGAATGGTAGATCTTTGTGTATGCTTATCACCACTTACTCTTCTCTCCTTTTTAGAAGAGTAGTAAGTGTTAGGGTGGTCAGTGATGAGGGCTGTGAAAGAATTCACAAAGAAAAGGAAGTGCGGAGGGTAAAGGTTTTATTTTCACTTTCCCAAGGTAGGGAGGGGGCTAGGTGTGGAGATATGTATAAGCATCAGCACCAGCACTGAAGGGTTAGGGCTTTGAGTTTTTATCGGATAATGGGGTAGTTGTAGAGCAGGACGTGTTCAGTTAGGTGGCAACTTGTTTTGATGTTATTTTTGGGTGCAGGGGCTGGTGGTCTTTGTGGGCTGGTATGTCTGTGCCATAAGTTCCTGGAGCTTCTGAGCCTTCAGAGCACTTCTAGTAATTTTCCGGTCCTGAGGATAAAGGCCCATAAAACAATTAGGGCCAGTCATGCTTGGGAGTCTAGCCAGTTCTGGAAAAGAGGGCCTGAGAACGTGGCTTTTTGCCCTATTAGTAAACAAAAGGATTTCCCTGACAGTCCCTAGAAAAATATCTTATATTTAATAATACCCACTGGTATTTCACTTTTCTTGATAATTTATAATCATAGTAATATTTTCTTAAGCTACATCTCTGTGTTCCACCTATGAAAACAATACCTGTGTGCATAATCATTTTTGGTGATCATTTAGCAACATCAAAGTGGTTACAGAGGTTTTCCTCTTAGTGATCCTGGTTTTCTATATATGTGCTGTTTTGGCAAGAGTTTTCAAGTAATGTGTATTTTATCGATGTAGTTCATATTCATTATGAAGATAACTCAAGTAAATGACACCACATTAGGGGCATGAGTGTTTTAAAGTATCTTCTAATAGTAACAATTGCATTAAATTTTTAATAATATATCCATAATACATCATCTCAAGTGTTTGGCATTGGAGAGATTGCAAAGCACGTTCACATACATGGTGCCATTTTAATTTTGACAGTGAGATTCTGATGTTGACAGTTATTGCTAAGTTATAGGAAAACTAAAAGGTTTACCAAATAAAATTTGTCACTGAGAAGCACTGTGGCATGTGGAGCACACAGCTCTGGAATCAGATAGACCCGGGTTTGGATCTCAAAGCCTCCTGAAACCCAGAGCACATTAGCGAACATTTCCAAGCTTCAGTGATAGCGATCCCTGTCTCAAAGACGTATATGCATTCATATAAGATAATAATGGGGAGATCCTGGGCATGGTGTAGGGACACCTATCCATGTTTTTTCCTTTCACAACTAAATCTAGATCTCATGCTTTTTATTATATAATGGTGCTTTCCCTTTCTTTTTTTTTTTGTTCCCTGTATGACAAGGGAAACACTCTGAGACACCTGCAAAAATTTAGAAGAACAAAAACCTTGGCCTTGGAACACAGCCATGAGAAATGGCAGATATAAGGGAGAAAATATTGTGCTCCAATATTGAGCTAACCAGCTCAATTGACAGTGTAATTAAGAGGAAGAAATTGGGATTATACATCAACATTTAATGTATTAAAGCTTTTGTCTTCTAAACTTCATAAGGTTACTTTCATTTTATTTTTAAAGGGATTTTAGTTCCCACATAATAAGTAGCCAGAAATTAATATTTTTTTCTGTTTTTCAATGATTTAAATTTATGTTTAGTAAAAAGTTGGTTACTCGTAACCAAAATGCTGCAGTCTTATCAGCTTCTTCTTATGAAACAATTTTGTCACTGAATTAATATAAAATCTAATGTCCAAGCCAGAAACAACTCATGTGTTATAGATGATCCATGCAAAGTTTGTTCAAGCTGGAATGACAGCTCAAGGCAAAATCCTCAGTACTTGGAATATCCTTTTGGTTCATCAGGATTCAATCTCTGTGAAATAAAATTCAATGTCTTTAATAGTTAATAATAAATAAATAGTTGACTTATAGAGTGTTCACAGATTGCACCTTTCATTATTTAGAGGACTGAATCACAGCAAAACTATTTCACAGAAAAGACTTTGGAGATAGCCTCCAAAATATCATGTCTGACATCTACAGTTTTTTCCAAACACTGCTGATTTCCTGTTCAGTTTGGATGTTTTTTTAAGTCACTTGGAATCTCCCTATTTTGTATTTTTCATCCAATTTCTCTTTTGCCACTGAGATTCCTCTCACTAACTTATGAATTAATTAGTATATATCTCAGAGCCCTCGGCTATACATTCTTATACTGATTTGCATTTCCTTGCAAATTTAGTTTTATCTTATATTGACTTTGAAAAGCCTTTGATGATGGCAGTCTGTTTAGCTCAAGACTAAGTTTTACTGCATAGTATTCCACTGTGTAAATGTATCACAGTTTTTTTATACACTCATCTACTGATGGGCACTTGGGCTGTTTCCAGCACTCAGCTATTGTAAATAACACTGCTATAAACAGTGGGGTGCATAAATCCTTTTGAATTGGTGTTTCAGGATTCTTAGGGTATATCCCAGCAGTAGGATCACTGGGTCAAAAGGCAGTTCCATTTTTAATTTTTTGAGGGAATTCCATACTGTTTTCCACAGTGGCTGTACCAGTCTGCATTTCCACCAACAGTATGCAAGGGTTTCCTTTTCTCCACAACCTTGCCAGCACTTGTTGTTTGTAGGTTTGTTAATGATAGCCATTCAGATGGTGTGAGGTGATATCTCACTGTGGTTTTAATTTGCATTCATCTGATGGGTAGTGATGTTGAGCATATTTTTTATATGTCTATGAGCCATCTGTATATCCTTTTTGGAGAACTGTCTATTCAGGTCCTTTACATTTTCTGTGACTTATTTTGCTTAGCATAATATTCTCAAAATCCATCATGTCCCAAATGATAGTAATTCATCTTTTCTTTTGGAGTATTATTCCATTGTATACATTTACTACATATTCTTTTTGTGGTAAAGCCCATCTTTATCCAATTATCTACAGCAGAAAGAAGAATCTCCTACCTTTTGTGACAGCATGGATGAAACTAGAGAATATGATGCTAAGTGGAATAAGCCAGCTGGTGAAAAAAAATACCATATGATCTCACTTATAAGAGGAGTCTAATGAACAACATAAACTAATGAGCAAAACAAAACCAGAGACATGAAAACAAAGAACAGATTGACAGCTGCCCAATGAAAGAGTAGAGTGGGGAATGGTGGAAAGAAGGGGAAGAGAATATTCAAAGAACATGTATGAATGACCCTTAGACATGGACAAAAAAGTAGGATGAAATCTGGGAGCAGAGTGTGGGCTAGATAGAGGAAAGGGGAAAAATTGGGACAGCTGTGACAAAATAAGTAAAAATAAAAATAAAAGAAATAAAAGAGACTAGGATTTAAATTGGTTCTTTATTGTTTTAAGTAATGGATTTGGGGGCTTTCTACCAGAACAAGAGGGAAGGAGAGCAGTTCAGAGAGAGGGTTAAGAACAGGGGCAGGGGGGATGAGGAAGCAAAGAATCAGGTAAAAGCTAAGACAAAGATATTTAGTTTCTAGTTATAGAAAGTCTTCTACCTCCTTGATTATATTTATTCCTAGGTACTTTATTTTTCTTTTGCTATATCAAATGTTTTTTTTCCTGATTTCTGTTTCTGATATTTCATTGTTGGTGTACAAAAATGTCTTTGATTTCTGAATATTGACTTTGTATCCCTCTGTTTTGCAAAATTCACTTATTAGGTTGAGTAGTTTTTGGTAGAGAAAAGGGAACCTTAGTGTACTGTTGGTAGGAATGCAGATTGGTGCAGCCACTGTGGAAAAATTATAGAATTTCCTCAGAAAACTAAAAGTGGAACTACCTTTTGACCTGGCAATTCCACTGCTGGGATTATATCTTAAGAACCCTGAAGCACCAATCTAAAAGAACCTATGCACCCCAATATTCATAGCAGCACAATTTACAATAGCCAAGTTCTGGAAGTCTGGAAGCCAACCTAAGTGCCCATCAGTAAATGAGTGGATCAAAAAACTATGGTACATTTACACAATGGAATTCTACACAGCAGAGAGAAAGAATTAGCTCCTACTCTTTGCAACAGCATGGATGGAACTGGAGAGCATTATGCTAAGTGAAATAAGCCTGGAGGTGAGGGACAAATACCATATGATCTCACCTTTAACAGGAACTTAATCAACAAAAGAAA
>JAPYXV010003883.1:0-11854 GCA_028533065.1 Trachops cirrhosus
CTCTTTTGAGAAATCAGCTGACAGTCTGATGGGAACTCCTTTGTAGGTGACTGTCCCCTTACCTCTTGCTGCTTCTAGGATTCTCTCCTTCATTTTTACCTTGGCTAATGTAATTATGATGTGCCTTGGTGTGTTCCTCCTTGGGTCCAACTTCTTTTGGACTCTCTGAGCTTCCTGGACTTCTTGGAAGTCTATTTCCTTTGCCAGATTGGGGAAGTTTTCCTTTATTATTTGTTCAAATACGTTTTCTACTTGTTGTTCTTCCTCTTCTCCTTCTGGTACCCCTATAATTAGGATGTTGAAACGTTCAAAGGTGTCCTGGACACCTTTCCTAAGCCTGTCCTCATTTTTTTGAATTCTTATTTCTTCATTCTTGTCTAGTTGTATATTTTTTTCTTCCTTCTGGTGCACTCCATTGATGTGAGACCCATCTTTCATCCCATCACTATTGGTTCCGTGTGCATTTTTCTTCATTTCACTCCCTTATTGTAGCCTGCATTTTTTCATCTAGTTTGCGACCAAAATCAACCAGTTCTGTGAGAATCCTGATCACCAGTGCTTTGAACTGTGCATCTGATAGGTTGGCTACCTCTTGGTTGCTTAAAAGGATGGGTTCTGGGGCTTTCACTTCTCCTGTTTGGTCCATCTCTTTGCTAGAGTTCCGGCCAAGATGGAAGCATAGGTAGACGCACTGTGCCTCCTCGCACAACCAAGATAGGGACAACAACAATATAGAAACAAAACAACAACCAGGACTGACAGAAAATTGAAGTGTATGGAAGTTGGACACCCAAGGAGTTAAAATTAGACAGGTTCATCCAGACCGGTAGGAGGGGCGGAGTCCAGCCAGGCGAGGAACACAGAGCAGAGAGCTGAGCAACCGGGGTGGAGTGCAAGACTGCAGCAGGCAGACCCTGGGTGCACAGGCAGCGGTGGCTGGCGGGCCCTGGCCGGGGGTTGGCGACAGGCAGACCCAGCGAGGCGGCCATTGTGAAGCAAGGCACTGCGCCCAACTCAGGGTCCCAGTGCCGGGAAATAGAGCTTTGGGTCACTGACTGAAAAGGAAGGTCCCTCGGGGTGCACAGGCCCACCCACATGGGAATTGGTGCCAGAGGGGCCCAGTTAGCTTGCGGAAGGCGGCAGAGGGATCTGGGGTCCTACAGAGAGCAAAGCAAGCGCCATTGTTCCTTCTTGGACCCTGCCCCCACATATAGCATCACAACCTAGCGACTGGGGTGCCCCGCCCTGGTGAACTCCTAAGACCCCGCCCCTTACTACAGGAGCTCGACAAGACCAAAAAATATGATATTTGAATTCCAAAGGTCCCACAAGAATTGTGCTTGAAGTTTTGTCGCGGGTTGAGAGGAGGGGTCAGGAATGATAACTGACTGAAAATCAAGGTCGAAGTTTTGAGGTGTAAAGTCCCAGGCACCAACTTTCTGCAGCATATCATTACCCATGCTGGTGGGACAAAGCCTTCAGCCTCCTGGCACTAGGAACCCAGTAGCCCAGTTTCTGAATGACGTCAGAAAGCATAGGAAATCTGAAGAACATACTGAATTCCATTCTTGAGAGGCCACTGACACCTTTCGAAAGTGATGAGAGACCATGGACACATAATAACAGCTAACATTTGTTTAGCACTTACAGTGTTCTAGGAACTGAGCTATAAAACAACATCTCAAGAAACAATCAACAACCTAGACTTCTAGTCAAGATGGAGGCATAGGTAAATATGGCTTGCGTCCTCGCACAACCACAGCAAAAGAAAGTAAAATATAAAACAACCATCACTCAGACCCATTATAAAATCGAGCTGTATGGAAGGCAGACAACTAAGGAATTAAAGAAACCACATTCATCCAGACAGCTAGGAGGGATGGAGGCGTAGAGATACACAGACGTGGAACCAGCTGGTCCCAAAGCCACGTATGGTGGGCATAAAACAAAGGGATATCTCGGAAGCAAGGGATCCCACCCCCACACCAGACCACCAAGCCCAGGGTTCCAGTGCCAGGAAGATAAGTTCCCATAACTTCTAGCTGCAAAAACCAGTGGGGGTGGGGCGGTGGAAGAAACTGTGGGATTATCAGGCCTTGCCTCTAAAAGGGCCTCACACCACATATGAACTTACTCAAACTCACTCCCTCTGGGCTCCAGCACGGGGACAGCACCTTGAAAGGCACCAGTGGCATACAGGGAGGAACTGAAGTGTCTGGCATCAGGGCGAGAGCTGGGGGACAGCTTCCTCCCAGACAGACCTACAGATAGCAGCCATTGTACCTTTTCTCCCCCATAGTGCGGCGGCACCATATTTGAGTCTCCATCAACCTGGCTCGATAATCCCTGCCCTGACAATTACCTAAGGTCTGCCCCATCCAATTAGGGGTCCACTCACACTGGCAACAGAGGCTTTTCCATGTGAAGGGCTGGGCTAGGCCCAGGCTTCAGACCTTCCCAAATCCTCTCAAACAAGCAACAGCTGAGCCCAGCCCCACCCCCATACCTCTTGCTGAGTGGCCCCAAGCCCAGCACTAGCAGCAGCCATCTACAGACTGCTCCACAGCTGTCTCAGACAGAACCCAGGTGGAGACTGAATTTGGCTTGCACCACCCAGGAAACCCCAGAGCCTGCACACCCAGCAGACAGTTACAAACCCCATTGGAGCACTACCAAACCACCTCCACAAACCACAGAGGGAGGTGGTTGCTGGTTAGGAGTCACAGCCAGTCCTACCAGTTGTCAGGACTGGTTAAATCCCTCCCACTGACCTGCTGACAGCAATCAAGGCTCCACTACAAGAGGAGGGTGTACTCAGCCCATACAGAGGGCACACGTCGAGTACACAGCTTTGGTGACAGGGAAGGCTGTGCCACTGGACCCTGCAGGACACCTACTACATTAGGCCACGCTACCAAGACAAGGAGTCATAGCAAGTCTGCCTAATACATAGAAACAAACACAGGGAGGATGCCAAAATGAGGAGACAAAGAAACATGGCCCAAATGAAAGAACAGATCAAAACTCTAGAAAAAGAGCTGAACGAAATGGAGATAAGTAATCTATCAGATGTAGAGTTCAAAACACTAGTTGTAAGAATGCTCAAAGAACTTAGTGAGGACCTCAGCAGCATAAAAAAGATCCAGTCAGAAATGAAGGATACACTAGTTGAAATAAAGAACAATTTATAGGGAAACAACAGCAGAGTCGATGAAGGCAATGATTTGGAACATAAGGAATCAAAACACAACCAATCAGAACAAGAAGAAAAAAGAATCCAGGAAAATGAGGATAGTATAAGCAGCCTCTGGGACAAATTCAAACGTTCCAGCATTCACATTATGGTGGTGCCAGAGAAGAAAAAGAGCCAGAAATTAGAAATGTATTTGAAAAAATAATGAAAGAAAACTTCCCTAATTTGGTGAAGGAAATAGACAATACAAGTCTAGGAAGCACAGACTATCCCAAACAAGACTGATATAAAGAGGACCACACCAAGGCACATCATAATTGAAATGCCAAAGGTTAAAGAAAAAGAGAGAATCTTAAAAACAACAAAAAAAAAAGCAGAGCATTACCTACAAAGGAGTTCCCATAGACTGTCAGCTGATTTCTCAGAAGAAACTCTGCAGGCTAGAAGAGATTGGCAAGAAGTAGTCAAAGGGCTGAAAAGCAAGGAAGGACCTACAACCAAAATTGCTCTATCCAGCAAAGCTATCATTTGGAATGGAAGGACAGATAAAGTGCTTCCCAGAAAAGGTAAAGCTAAAGGAGTTCATCATTATCAAACCATTATTGTATGAAATGTTAAAGGGACTTATTTAAGAAAAATAAGATCGAAAATATAAATATTAAAATTGTAATAAATATATAACTATCAACAATTAAATCTGAAAAACAGACTAAACAAACAAGCAGAACAGAGACAGAATCAGCCATGGCTGGTGTAGCTCAGTGGATCAAGCACTGACCTGTGAACCAAAAGGTTGCCGATTCGATTCCCAGTCAGAGCACACGCCCGGGTTGTGGGCCAGGTCTCTGGTTGGAGGTGTGCCAGAAGCAACTGGTCAGTGTTTCTCTCCCTCTTCTCCTTCCCTTCCTTTCTCTCTAAAAAAATAAATAAATAAAATCTTTTTTTAAAAGAAACAGAATCATAGATATGGAGAACATTGGGATGATGAACAGTGGGGAGGGGGATCTGGGTTAATGGGTGAAATAGGTGAAGGGATTAAGAAGTACAAACTGGTAGTTGCAGAATAGGTAGGGGCATGTTAAGAGCAAGTATAGGAAATAGAGCTGCCAAAGAACTCATATGCATGATCCATGGACATGAACAAAGGAGGGGGGGATGTCAGAGGGAGTGGGGGATGCTGGGTTGAGAGGGGCAAAGGGAGAAAATTTGGGACAACTGTAATAACATAATCAATTTTAAAAAACCTCCCAGCTGCCCTGGGAGACCTGCAAAATGCAACTTATTGATCCCCTCATAGAAGGGGAAAAAA
Organism: Trachops cirrhosus; assembly: GCA_028533065.1. NCBI lineage: Eukaryota > Metazoa > Chordata > Mammalia > Chiroptera > Phyllostomidae > Trachops > Trachops cirrhosus. The sequence goes on from JAPYXV010003883.1 coordinate 4,503, forward strand.
ACCCCTAAAAGTTGAACAGGAAAACAGTTAAAGTGATGGAATGTCATTCAACATTTTAAAAGGCTTTCAAGTAACAGCTAATTTAAATAGGAACATTTGTACATTTTAATGTTAAGTGAAAAAAAACAGGATTCAGCAATACACAAATGATGTAATCCCAATTATTTTTTAAAAGCAACACATGGCTCTGGTGGGTGTGGCTCAGTGGATTGAGTGCCGGCTGCAAACCAAAGGGTCACTGGTTCGATTCCCAGTCAGGGCACATGCCTGGGTTTCAGGCCAGGTCCCCAGTGGTGGGGGGGTACATGAGAGGCAACCACACATTGATGTCTCTCTCCCTCTCTTTCTTCTTCCCTTCCCCTCTGTCTAAAAATAAGTAAATAAAATCTTTAAAAAAATAAAAGCAACACATGGATAGAGAAAAGACCAGAAAAAGATATATTAATAATGTTAAGAGGAGGCAGGACCAACCACATAATTAATAGGACTCAGTGCAAAATAACAATGTGCAGTCCCTTGTTCAAAATTATTAAGAATTATTTAAAATTATTAAGAATGTCAAGACAGCAACAATCGAGCATTAGAATGTGTGTGGGGGGTCAGGTTCTTTGTGAAGCTTCCTGAGCATGGGTTGCATACTCAGGAAGCTGTCTGTGGTGCCAGTTATATATTTCTAGGTGTTAATATTGTCAGCAGTTGTTTTCCTTTTTGAATTTGCCTGTATTCTGCAAGTTTTACTAAACAAACATATATTACTTTTATCTTGAGAAAATATGAGTGATTTTTAGTGGAAGCAGCAAAAGTTAACAGATACCTATGTTTATAAAGTAGCATGATTTGGAACACCAGCCACTCTATGTCACAGACAGGTGAGGACTGAATCTGGGATGCAAAGAGAATTGGAAATCTCGCCAGGGGGGCAAAATCAGAAGCTACCACAAGAAGAGAGAGAGAGGGAAGGGAAGCCTTACACCCCAGGACTGAGAAGATGAGGACCTAACTGGCTGCAGAAAAGATCCCTCCCTGTCCCAGTCTAGGCAGCAGTGAATGATCAGCCCCGGGCAGAGGAAGTCCTCACGTAACTTTGTCAATAGGTTTTGTGACTTTAGGCAAAATGACATATAATGAAACCAATTTTACCACAGGCTAATTGATATCAACAAGACTTAAAGTTCCTATGGCATCTCATCAATATTAAATTAAAATGACATTGAACCAAATGACATTATTCAGAGGCCTGCTGTACAGGCAAAAAATGATGGTTCCACAAAAAGCAAGAGTCGCAGTGGTGGTGGCAGTAATACAGCCTTACAGAGTGGCAAGGCACTAGCCCACGTAACCCATGGTGGTCACATGCTGAGACTATGCCAAGAAGTTTAAAAGTTAAAACTAGTGGCTTTCTGCCCTGGCTGATGTAACTCAGTGGACTGAGTGTGGGCTGCGAACCAGAGGGTTGCAGGTTCGATCCCAGTTGGGGCATGTGTCTGGGTTGCGGGCCAGGTCCCCAGTGTGGGGTGCGAGAGAGGCAACCACACATTGATAGTTCTCTCGTCCTCTTTCTCCTTCTCTTCCCCTCTCTCTAAAAATAAATAAATAAAATCTTTTTTAAAAAAGCTAGTGGCTTTCTAAGGAGCAAAAACTACCCAAGTGGAGGCACAAACCAGGATTTTCACCAACTTAGGTGGTATGAAGTGATCCACATATATTTCACTAATTCACTTAAACTAAATTAATTTATTTAATTAATTTGATTATTTTATTTAGGTGTTATTTGTTTAATTATTTAATTAATTTGTATGCCTCTGCCCAACTTGGCTGTAAGCTCTACAAAGACCAGGATTTTTGTTTTGCTCACTGTTGTACCCCAACCCCTAGGAACATGGCTTGTCAGATGAAGTGATTGCAAGTTTGGTCCAATTCTTATCTCCTTTTGTGTGAAGCAGAGAAAAGGGCTAGTAATAGATAAGGTGGGCCAAATCACAAGTAAAAGCTAAATGGAAAAAATGTCCTTGTTTTTGAATTCCAAAGGGAACATGAGAGGTTCCTTCCTCTAATTCAGTACCTTCATTATTCAGTACCTCAGGTGTGATCAACACACCTATCTGCATCTCATTAAGATAAATCAATTATTGGGATTCTGCAGCAGAAGACAGTCTTTTCCCTTAGCTTCACAAGGTAATGCCAGACACCACACAACCTCAGGGTCATTCTGAACTCGCATTAAAAATGCCTGAGCCCGCAGCTTCTGTGAACAGGTGAAAGAGATAAAAGAAATACAATTACTGAGAGCTACCGTGAGCTGAGAAAGGGTTAAATAGGGGCCTGCAAATAAAAACAGCCTATCCCAGATCCTGCTCTCAAGCTGCACCTGTCCACCATGGAGCAGACGACACAACAGCCCACTGCCCACTGTGCTCGGGCATGGCTCCCGAGGCCAAAAGGCCTCTCCTCTACATTTCCTGCCTAGTCCCTTGTGCTTGAAGGAGGGAAATGGAGCCACAAAATGTTTCTCCCCCTTCTTTTTGGACTACCTCCTCTCACCAGCACACTAAACAAGAAACATGTCTCCAATGTTTCACCATCATAAAGTACAGGTACTTTCCTGAATCAACATAGAAATGAACACAAATTTCTCCCCCTTTTCATTTTCTTTCCCTGATGTAGGATTAAGAATGCAGTCGTCCCCAGGCACAACAGAGCAGCTCCGGGCAATGTTTTCTCTTTAGTGCCTGTAGAGAAATAGACTGGTTTTGACACTGGCCCAAAACGCAGGGACTCACTAAAGGACTGAGCTGAGACTCATACTTCCCAAAGAGCAGAGAAAGGGAAAGGGCTTTTTTAAAAATCATGTTTTACAGTTATGATTCTAGGCTGTGACTGGAGGACATTCTAAAAGGCCCAGCTACCCACCATCTTGGGCCAGGTTTAAGACAGAAAGATGAAATTTGACAGAATATCTTGGTTTAGGGGCAGAATTGTGGGTTGCAGGCATGGGCTGTGAAATCACAAGACCTGGCTTTGCCACAGAGATTTTGGGCACTGTGTAACAGCTGCAGGAAAAAGGTAGTGCCTCTGAGTCCAGTGGGTAGCCAAGCTAGGCATTTTTTTAAAAGGCAAAATACAGTCCTGGCTGGTGTAGCTCAGTGGAATGAGCATGGGCTCTGAACCATACAGTCACCGGTTCAATTCCCACGCAGGGCACATGCCTGGGTTGCTGACCAGGTCCCCAGTGTGGGGCATGTGAAAGGCAATCACATATGGATATTTCTCTCCCTCTCTTTCTCCCTCCCTTCCCCTCTCTCTAAAAATTTATTAAAAATTTTTAAATAGACAAAATACAGTTTTATCTAAGATAGCACACCTGAAGTGGTAGTAGAACAAACCATTTGCTACAAACGAATTTGCAAAGTTGAAGTCAAACATGGAAAATACCCAGGCTTTCTCACTGCAGACGGGTGCAAACTTAAATAAGCTGTGTCAGCCGCAGCGAAGTTGGTAGGGCCAGCTTCCGTCACACCAAGTGTTTGTTCTATAAACTTGGCTAACAATTTATCAGTGGTGTTTGTGTTTGCGAACCTTTGACTAGCTGAATGACCCCAGACAAGATAAGAACCTCTTTGTGCCTTCCTTCCTCATCTATAAAGTGGAGGTAGTGATACCTAATTTCTAGGGATGGTGTAAAAATTAGCAATAATGTGTAAAAGCACTTAGGCCACCATAGATAAGGGGGTGGCAATGTTCCAGTTACCATGTGATAGAAGGGATTGAGATGGTGATTTTTACACATACGTCTGCCCTTGCGCTTAACCATTGCCACTCTATGGAGTATCTAAAAAAAAAAGACAAAAACAGAAGACTAACATTCCAATCATCACTATCTCATATTGATGCAACATTACAGAAACAAGCTTAACCAAAACTTATAAAAGAACTTCCAGAACCCATATGGGAAGTGTAGTTGACGTGGAGATGACAGACAGCTGAAAGGTAGAAAAATGATGAGAATGGGCACAGGCTCATGAACTGCCCATAACCATGGCTGCACATTGGAAGGCGCTAGTGCAATAGCGGACCATGACTAAATAGGGCCTTTCTGAAGATGGGGAAGAAATGAGGGAGAAAGAAGCTCATTGGTTTTTACAGTAACAAGGCTACACAGTGATCTGCAGACACTCCATACCTGCTTCTCCCACCAAGCAGGCAGCTCCCACGAAGACTTCCCAGAGGCTTTTCCTGACTCCTCAGAGCGCTATTGCTCGTCCTGGCCTGTGCCTCCCCGAGTATCGTTTACGTGCCACCTCGTGTTCCTTTTTTTTTTTGGCAGATCCATTTGGTGGCCCACAATCATAACCTCCTCTAGAGCAGGATTTGGTCTTACACCTCTTCTTATTAAATGGCCAACACAGGGAAAGTCCCTGGCACTGTTCCGTGTGCTCACCAAACATGTCAATGTAATGAAGGGCAGACGAGCTATCGCAGGCTCTGGTAATAGCATTAATACCAATTCCCTAGAGTACTGTTAAAATTTTATCCCCTTCCTCCTCCCTTTGTGGTCTCCAAACTGTCAAGCACAGAGCCTGCCAACAAAGTAGGTCAAGTTTAAAGTAATGAAAGGCATACAGCAAGGTTCATGCCATCATACTTTTTCATCCGCATAGAGAACCTACTTTTTTTTTTCAATCCTCACCTGAGGATGATTTTAGAGAGAGGAGAAGGAAGGACAAGAAAGAGAGAGAGAAACCTCAATCAGCTGTCCCCCTATGTGCCCTGACTGGGGATCAAACCCACAACCCAAGCATGTGCCCTGACTGGGAATCAAAGCCATGATCTTTTGGTCTATGGGACAACACTCCAACAGACTGAGCTACACCAGCCAGAACTAAGTCTGGAACCTAATTCTTTAGCATGCTGATGAGATGTTGAAAGGCCGCACCTGTGAAAAAAAACTCAAAGGCAGTAGGAAATTTGCCCCCCTCTATGTACATCAGGAGCTGGGATTGAGATTGTTCTCCTCTGACAAGCTTTGAAAGTGGCATTATTACCAACGAATAATGAGACAGCTTATGGTATTAGTATGGACTAATGAAGTTCAATCATGAAAGCCACATTGGTTTGCAATATAATGTTTGGAAAACCATCATCTTAGTGCCTGTGAGGTCAGTGGTTCCTGAAAAGATGGTGTGCACAGTATGGAAGGTAAGGTTCAATGCAGTAGGGAAGGGAAGATATTTGAAGACAGGGTAAAATCAAGACCTAACGGTACTTTCAAAAATATAAGGCCACCCTGGCTGGTGTGGCTCAGTGGATTGAGCACTCAACAGCAAAGCAAAGGGTTACCGGTTCAATTCCCAGTCAGGGTACCTGCCTGGGTTGCAGGCCAGGTCCCCAGTAGGGGATGCACATGAAGCAACCACACGTTGATGTATCCCTCCCTGTCTTTCTCCCTCCCTTCCTTTCTGTCTAAAAATAAATAAATAAAATCTTTAAATATATAAGGCAGTTAAGGAAAGGAAGGAATTAGAAACTTAAAAAAAAACTCAGTGTTTGTGTATTTCGGACTACACTGTCAGCTCTCTGAAGACAGGAACAAGGTCTGCTTCCTCCCAGCATCCCAGTCTCTGGGACATGCTGAGTGCCTAATAGCTGCTCATGGGATGCTAAATAATATTACAAAGTATGAGTAAGATAGATCGAGAGCTTGGCAAAGATAAAAAGGAATCTTTATGAGACCCTCAAAGAAGGAAGGTGAAAAGCAACCCCCAGCACTAGTAGGAGTTAATGTAGGATTATACATGACCCCCTTTCATTTGAATGCTTTCATCTTTAGCCCAAATCCCCCTTTGAGAATAAGGTACTTGGTTTTTTAATGCACTTTCCAGCAGACAAAATGATTAAGCTACTGGCTGATCCTCTCCTTGGTTGGGGTGGGGGTGGGGGCTCAGTGGTTTCCCCAAGAAAGCACTGTGGGCCTGTGACTGTACCTCATCTAATAACAGTAACAAGATACTTCAGCTAGATTTCTGGTGGGTTCCGCTCTGGTTCTGCAAAGTACAGAGCAGCCTTTGCTATTTGCAGAGCCAATGGGACATTTACGGCTACATCTCCCTCTTTTGTCGCTGGCTGAAAAGCTGTCATCGCGGTCAGTTCCTATAGAATCAATAACCAAACTTCATTTAAACTTAAAGTAACAGTTTGAAGTGGATATTATTTTTCTATATATAAATGAGAAAACCAGGGCTCAGTAAAGGGTCCTGATCGAGACCACATAGGTCTAGTACCAGGACCCCAGCCACCAGAATTGACCCACCAACCCTTCTCAGGAGTCCAGGGACTGTTAACTTCCAGGAAGTGAACAAGTCAATCAACCACTCCAGTTTTCCCAGGACTGAGGGGCTTCCCAGGATGTGGGGTTTCCAGTGTGAAAACCAGGACAGTGTTGGTCAATCAGCATGGACTGTGTTGATTTTGTTCACTGCTGCATATTCGTGGCTCATTGTGGCTACTCAATAAATATTTGCTGGATGAATGAGTTAAACAATGATGGAATGATTTTTATTATGGCTTTAAGACACCTTTGAGTGCTCCAATTCCTTTATAAAAGGCAATTCAAGGTTTCTCCTTAGCCTCCTCCTTCCCGCATCAAGCAGTGAAGATCACAGAGTTCCTACTGCCCATGAGAATTTCGATGTGTAGATAGGAAGATTATACATACCCTAATGAGCCAATGAAATTCAGTTCTGTGTCCCTGTTGCTTTAGAAAAAGAAAATAAATGAACGATAAAGTTGATTCTTATTTTCAAATAAGATCAAATATTCAAAAATGTGTTTGTTGCGTACTTCTAATAGCATGTTTGTTTCTTAAGCCAGAATCCAAGCCAGCCTCCTGTCCAAGTTTTCTGTCATACCTTATTGTCTAGTCTGTTCAGCTATTTTTTAAAAATGTTGAATATCAACAATGGCTTTCAGGCAGGCATTGTCAACTTTTGTATGCAGCAATCTTGGTTGAATGAGAAGATCCCAGAGCTTATAGTCCCGTCTACTGTGCTGCCCCGGACTGGGCTTGAATGTGTGTGACTGATAACAGGACACATTTCTACCTTCGTTATTACATTCCTGTTTCATAATTCATTGGCCACTCTCTTTTTAAGAAAGATCTTCAGGGCAAAGTGAGAAAGACAGCAGGTAAGTGCTCTTAGGAGAGAAGTAAGTCCAGCTGTCTCCTGAAGTTGCCAGGCTGGGTGTGGATTCCCTTTGAACTAAGACCTCTGCACCTTGTCATCCTGCCCTGGGGTCTGTGGCTGGCCCGGCCAGGTCCACAGACCCAAAGAGCCTTGCGGTAACTCTCACAGAGC
>JAPYXV010003884.1:0-11853 GCA_028533065.1 Trachops cirrhosus
GTGGAGGAGACAAAGGCAGCCAGGAGACTTGGATTTCTCACATCCAGAACTAGGACTCAGGCTATTTGCAAAGCCGAGGGGGCAGGGGTGATGTCGATCACTCCCTCACTTCCACAGCCCCTTGAGTCTCTTCCCTGATGGCTTATTCCCACGTGATCGTGTCTGTCTTAGGTCCATTCTTTCCAGAGAATGGTTGCCCGTCATTGACTATCCAACCAAGCTGAAGGCAGTGCCCATGTTCAGAGAAATAAGTTTTGTCTCCTTAGGCCTCCCAGTTCTGGGAGATTTCTCACTCAGCCTTAGCCACGGGGGGTTACGGCTCCTAAAACCAGGCAGGGCAGACACCACAGGGAAGGGAAAGGCTCAGGCAAGCTACTGGATGGGAGAGCATGCACTAGGACCTTTGTTTTGATGGTTTTTAAGGGCTGGGGTTTAGGGGAGGTCTTAGGGAGGACCTCAATGGGATATTCATCAGTTTTATGCTGATGTACCAAAGGGAGATTTATCCCCTTAATTTCATCTGTCCTTGGGTGTGGTTGGCAAATGGACCTAATTTGATTTCCGCTATCTCCTCAAGTACACTAATTTAAGCTATTTACTCTCTGGTCCTGGAGACATGTAAACCATTTACTCTTAAGTGTCCTTGGTTATAGAAGATAGGATTTTGTGATTTAATAGATGGCTGTAATTGCTTGGCTGTCTAACTATCTGTTTCAGTTTCCCTATTCTGCTTGCCCTAGCTTACTAGCCTGTCTCAAACTCTTGGGAGGTTAAGAGAAATCAACAGGGCAGACGACCAGTGAGAAAACATACATACACACACAAAATAAACAAACAGAACAATCCTCTCCTTGGCTCCTGGCAGAAACAAATTCAAATCCTTTCTAGAGAAAAACAACCTCAACTCAGATCAGCCAATAGGAGCTCAAATCTAAGATCAACAAACCATAGCTGAGAATTGGCAGAAACACAACCCCCAATGACATCAAAGGATAAAATTATCAAATATAGAATAATATACTAAGTGTAGGAAAAAAGAAGTCCAGACTTCTAGTCAAGATTGTGGCATACGCAGATATGGCTTGCCTCCTCACACAACCACATCAAAATTACAACTAAAATACAGAACAATCATCAGTCAGAACCATCAGCAATCAAGTTGAATGGAAGTCTGACAAGTATGGAATTAAAGAAAACTCATCCATCCAGACTGGTAGGAGGGGCAGAGACACGGAATGGGCTTGTTCCACATCCACATGTAGTGGATAAAAATTTGGGAGGGATACCTTGGGAGCAAGGAATCCCAGCCCCACACCAGGCCCCCAGCCCAGGGTTCAGTGCCAGGAAGATAAGTCCCCACAACTTCTGGCTGCAAAATCCAGTAGGGTTTGAGTCAGTGGAAGAAATCTTTAGACCCCAAGCAGTTCCTCTTAAAAAACCCACACACGAACTCACCTACTCAGACTCACTCCCTCTGACCTACAGCACCAGGGCAGCAGCTGAAAGGCACCAGTGTGATATAGAGAGAAACTGAAGTGTCTGGCATAAAGGCAAGTAGAGGCCATTGTCCTTTTTCTAAACCCTCCCCCTCACAGAGACATCAAGTTGGTGCCATATCTGAGGTTCCATCAACCTGGCTAACACTGTTTGACTGGCCTTGGAGATCCCCAGAGACTCCACTACACCCAACTTATGGGCCCGCCCAAGCTGCTTTTCCATATAAATGGCTGGTCATGGCTCATGATGCACAACTTCTCAAATCCTATCAAACGAGGAACAGGGGCCTCAGTGAGCCCCAGGTCTGGCACTAGGAGCAGCCAGCCTACATTCACAACTTGGATTCGCGTAGGAATCTCCAAGCCCAGCACAAGTAGCAGCCATCTCAGATGGTTTTATGTCTCAAGCAGGGTGGCCCTGGGAAAAACAGGTGGGGGCTGACATTGGCCTGCAACACCTGGAAAACCCCAGAGTCAGCATATCCAGTGGACAACTACAGACATGTGAGAGCATCACCATCCTGCCCCTGCACAGCTGATCCTCCACAGAGGGTGGAGGTTTGTGGTAAGCAGTCATAGCTAGTCCTTACAGCTGACTGGAGTGGGTAAATCTCTCACTGATCTGCCAACAGCAGTCAAGGCACAATTGCAACAGGAGGGTGTACTCAGCCCACACAAAGGGCACACCTCTAGTACCCAGCTTGGGTGATAGGGGAGGCTGTGCCACTAAACCCTACAGGACACCTACTGCGTTAGGCCACACTACCAAGACACAGAGTCAAAGGAGCTCTGCCTAATACATAGACACAAACACAGGGAGGCTGCCAAAAATAAGGATACAAAGAAACATGACCCAAATGAAAGAACAGATCAAAGCTCCAGAAAAAGAGCTAAACAAAATGGAGATAAGCAATCTATCGGATGCAGAGTTCAAAACACTGTTTATAAGGATGCTCAAGGAACTCAGTGAGGACCACAACAGCATAAAAAATATATAGTCAGAAAGGAAGGATACACCACTGAAATAAAGAACAATTACAGGGAAACAATAGTAGAGTGGATGAAGCCGAGAAGAAAAATCAATGATTTGGAACATAAGGACACAGAAAACAACCAATCAGAACAACAAGAAGAAAAAAGAATCCAAAAAACCTAAGATAGTATAAGCAATCTCTGAGACAACTTCAAGAAGTTCAACCTTCATATCATAGGGGTGCCAGAAGGAGAAGAGAAAGAGTAAGAAATTGAAAATCTATTTGAAAATGTAATAAGAGAAAACTTTCCTAATTTGTTGAAAGAAATAGACATCATATCCAGGAAGCAGAGAGTCCCAAACAGGATGGATGCAAAGAGACCCACTCCAAGACACATCATAATTAAAATGCCAGAGGTAAAAGATAAAGAAAGAATCTTAAAAGCAGCAAGAGAAAAGAAGTTAATTACCTACAGAGGAGTTCTTATAAGATTATCAGCTGATTTCTCAAACGAAACTTTTCAGGCTAGAAAGGATTGGCAAGAAGTATTCAAAGTTATGAAGAGCAGGGACCTATAGCCAAGATTGCTCTACCCAGCATAGCTATCATTTAGAGTCAAAGTGCAGATAAAGAGCTTCTCAGACACAAAAAGCTAGAGAAGTTCATCATTGCCAAACCATTGTTATATGAAATGTTAAAGGGACTTATTTAAGAAAAGACCAAAACTATGAACAATAAAATAGCAAAAAAAATAATAATAATACATATCTTTTGACAATTGAATCTAGAAAACAACCTAAGCAAACAAGAAGAACAGAGACAGAATCATGGATATGAAAAGTATTCTGATGATTCCACATGGCAGGGTGTTGTGGGAGAATGAGTAAAGTGGTGAGGGGATTAAGAAGTACAAATAGGTAGTTACAGAAAAACCATGGGGATGTAAAGTACAGTATAAAAAATAGAGTTGCCAAAGAACTTAAACACCTGACCCATGGATATGAACAATGTTGGAGGGATTGGTGGAGAGGGTAGGGGTTGTTGGGTGGAGGGTGAGTTAAAGGTGGAAAAATCAGGACAACTGTAATAGCATAATTAATAAAATGTAATTATAAAAAGTCATAAATAGGAAGAAGGAGGCAGAGTGATGTAGCTGCAAACCAAGAAACACTGAGGAATTCCTGGCACCCCCAGAAGCTGGGAAGTGGCAAAGAAAGGAATCTCTCCTAGAGCCTCCGAGGGATCATGGCCCTGCCTTGATTTTGGACTTTGACCTTTTGAACTAAATATATGACCATTCCAGACTTCAGATACTGTGGTTGCAGAGGTTAATGGCCTGGCTCTCCATTCAGCATTCTCTGACATTACCCAGTGGGAAAATTGGAGGAGAGTTCAGGCACCTCGTTACACCCTGAGCAGGTAGAAGCTGTGAACACCAGGATACCTGCTGGAAGAGGAAACCCAACAACAAAGGAACCACCAAGAGATAACAACAGAAGAAAGTGAAGGAGGGAGGGAAGCCACACTAACCTCAATCCAGGACCTGTTTGGAAATACAACTAAATAGTGGAGAAATTATCCAGAACAAACAATTGAACAAAAGCAAGAGAGAAGCCTCAAAACCTTGTACACATGGACAACAGCTTCACCACAACCTGCCCACACAAGCACAACAAAATACAAGAGGTGGTGGACAGAGTGACCCTCAGTTAACCAGCTGATGGGACAGACCAACCAAAAAGACCCACCAGTAATCAAAACCCAAAGACAAACAAAGAGCCAAATTAAATGACAGCCCAAAACCAGTGAACTTGGGAGATTGAGGAGAGGGCACCAGTGAATCTCACAAGTATTCTGCCATAGAAGTTCACACCATAAACCCAGGTAGCCAGAACAGATCAATTTAAGAAGCTGAGGCTAACAGGAAGAGTCTCACGAACACTGAGAAGACAAAGAAACAATCCCCAAATGAAAGGAAAGGAGGAAGCCTCAGAAAGAATGCTAAATGAAATAGAGACAACTCAACTATCAGATATCAAGTTCAAAGCAATTGTTATGAGGAAGCTTAATGAGCTCACAGTGAATTACCAGAAACTACAATGAACTCACTGCAAACTATATCAACATGAAAAAGGAAGTAGAAACTATCAACAAGGGCCAAGAGGAAATGAAGAACACAATATTTGAACTGAAGAACACAGTAGAAGGAATCAAACGCAGCATAGATGAAGCACAAGATCGGATCAGCGAGCTGGAGGACACAGTAGAAAAAAACACCCAGAAAGAGTAAGAACAGGAAAAGAGGCTCAGAAAGAATGAAGAGGGATTAAGAGAAATCCAAGACAATATGAAACATAGTAATACCTGTATAATAGGCATACCAGAAGGAGAAGAAAAAGAGCAAGGGAGAGAAAACCTATTTGAAAAAGTAATGATGGAAAACCTCCCTAACTTGAGGAGAGAAAAAGTCACACAAATCCAGGAAACACAGAGAGTCCCAATCAAGAGGAACCCAAAGAGGCCCACCTCAAGACACATCATAATTAAAATGGCAAAATTCCAAGACAAAGAGAGAATCTTAAAGGCAGGGAGGGAGAAAAAGGATGTAACATACAAGGGAGCCCCAATAAGTTTGGCAGCTGACTTCTCAATGGAAACTCTCCAAGCCAGAAGAGAATGGTAAGAAATATTCCAAGTAATAAGAACCAGAGGTCTGCAACCAAGGCTACTTTACCCAGCTAGGCTCTCAATCAAGAGATTATGAGAAGGCCAAATAAGGAGCTTCCCAGACAAAAAAAAAAAAAGTCTAAAGGAATACACCTCCTCCAAACCAGCTCTGCAAGAGATGCTAAAGGGACTGCTTTAAGGAAAGGAAGGAAAAGAGAGAGAGAGAGAGGAACACAGGTACGAAAATGGCAATGAATAAGTACCTATCAAAAATAACCTTAAATATAAATGGATTAAATGCTCCAATCAAAAGACATAAAGTAGCTAAATGGATAAGAAAGCATGACCCACTCATATGGTGCCTACAAGAGACCCACCTCAGGATGAAAGATCTACACAGGCTGAAAGTGAAGGACTAGAAACAAATTTTCCAAGCAAAGGGACAGGGAAAAAAAAGCTGGGGTAGCAATACTCATATCAGACAAAATAGACTTCAAAAAAAGGGACATAAAGAGAGACCCACAGAAATGGAGATCACATGGAGGGTTGCCAATAGGGGAGTGGGAAGAGGAGAGAGGGGGAAAAGGTACAGGGAATAAGTAGCATAGATGGTAGGTAGAAAATAGACATGGGGAGGGCAAGAATAGTGTGGGACAAGTAGAAGCTAAAGAACTTATGAGACATGGACATGAACTGAAGGGGGGAATGTGGGTGGGACAGGGGGTACAGGGTGGAGGGCAATGAAGGGGGGAATGGGACAACTGTAATAGTATAATCAATAAAATATATTTAAAGTAATAATAATAATAATAAAAGAGAGACCCAGAAGATCACTTCATAATACCAAAGGGAAGAATCCACCAAGAAGACATAAACATTGTAAATGTATATGCACCCAAATACATAAAGAAAATCTTAGAGGACTTCAAGAAAGATATTAACAGCAACACAATTATAGTAGAGGATTTTAACACCCCACTGTAAAAAAATGTATAGATCTGCCAAACAAAATATCAACAAAGATATTGTGGCATTGAACAATGCCTTAGGTGAAATGGACATTACTGACATATATAGAGCCCTTCATCCCAGAGAAGCTAAATACACATTCTTTTCAAATGCAAATGGAACATATTCAAAGATAGACCACATAATGGGAATGGGACAAAAAACAGGCCTCAACAAATTCAAGAAAATTGAAATCATACCAAGCATATTCTTGGATTACAAGGGACTGAAACCAGAAACCAACCCCAAGGGAAAACACCCAAAACACTCAAAATCATGGAGATTGAATAGCGTACCATGAAACAATGAATGGGTTAAGAATGAAATTACAGAATAAATCAAAAAGTCTCTGGAAACAAACAAAAATGAACTCACAACAACCCAAAATTTATGGGACACAGCACAGGCAGTCCTGAGAGGGAAGTTCATAGCAATACAGGCCTACCTAAAAAAGATAGGAATATTTCAGACAAACGACCTAATCCTATCTCTACAAGACCTCGAGAAACAACAACAAAGACAGCCCAGAGCAAGTAGAAGGAAGGAAATAACCAAGATCAGAGCAGAGTTAAAAGAACATAGAGACTAAAAAGCACAATTCTAAGGATCAACGAATCCAGGAGCTGGTTCTTGAAAAGATAGACACAATCAACAAGCCTTTAAGCAGACTCATCCAGAAAAAAAGAGAGAAGACCCAAATAAACACAATCAGAAATGAAAGAGGAGAGATTACAACTGATACCACAGAAATACAAAGGATTGTAAGAAATTACTATGAAGAACTGTATGCAAAGAAATTTGAAAAGCTAAGTGAAATGGAAAAATTTCTAAAAATATATAATCTTCCAAAACTGAATGAAGAAGAACAGAAAGCCTGAACAGACCAATAACAGCAGATGAAATTGAAGCAGTAATCAAAAAACTCCCGACACACAAAAGCCCTGGACTGGATGGATTGACAGGAGAAATCTACAAAAAATTTAAAGAAGAGCTAACCCTATCCTTCACAGACTATTCCAAAAAATCCAAAATGATGGAAGACTCCCAAACTCTTTTTATGAAGCCAGCATCATCCTAATCCCAAAAACCAGATGAAGACACAACAAAGAAAGAAAACTTCAGGCGAATATTGCTGATGACGATAGACGCTAAAATCCTCAACAAAATATTGGCAAACCTCATCCAACAATACATTAAAAAGATCATACACCATGACCAAGTGGAATTCATCCCAGGGATGCAAGGATGGTTCAATATTCACAACTCAGTAAATGTAATACATCACATAAACAAAAGTAAAGACAAAAATCACATGATTATATCATTAGATGTGGAAAAAGCAATTGATAAGGTACAGCACCTGTTTATGATAAAAACACTTAGCAAAGTGGGAATAGAGGGAGCATTTCTCAACATAATAAAGGCCATATAGGAGAGACCTACAGCCAACATCATAAAGGGCAAAAACTAAAATCTTTTCCACTAAGATCAGGAACAAGACAAGGCTGTCCACTTTCACCACTTCTATTCAATATAGTGTTGGAAGTTTTAGCCACAGTGGTCAGACAAGAAAAGGAAATAAAAGGCATCCAAATTGGAAAGGAGGAAACAAAACTGTCATTGTTTGCAGATGACATGACAGTGTACAAAGAAAATCCTATAGACTTGGCCCAAAAACTGCTTGACCTTATAAATGAATTTAGCAAAACAGTGGGATACAAAGTCAATATGCAGAAATCAAAAAAAAATCCCATTTGATATAGCAAAAAGAAAAATGAAATACCTAGGAATAAACCTAGTCAAAGAGGTAAAAGACCTATATTCAGAAAACTACATAACGCTGAAGAAATAAATTAAGAAAGACACAAACAAATGGAAACATATACCGTGTTCATGGATTGGAAGAATTAACATCATCGAAATGCCCATACTACCCAAAGCAATTTACAGGTTCAATGGAATACCTATTAAAGTACCAATGGCATATTTCACAGACATAGAACAAACACTTCAAAAATTTATATGGAACTATATAAATTTATATGGAACTATAAATGGAACTATATAAACGACCTCAAATAGCTGCTGCAATTTTGAGAAAGAAGAGTAAAGTAGGAGGGATCACAATACCTGATACTAAACTATATTACAAGGCCACTCTAATCAAAACAGCCTGGTACTGGCATAAAAACAGGCACATAGACCAATGCAACAGAAAAGAGAGCCCAGAAATAAACCCAATTCTCTACAGTCAATTAATATTCAACAAAGGGGGCAGCAACATAAAATGGAGTAAAAATAGCCTCTTCAACAAATGGTGTTGGGAGAGCTAGACAGCCACATGCAAAAAAAATGAAACTCAATCACCAACTTACATCATACACAAAAAGAAATTCAAGGTGGATAAAAGATTTAAATATAAGCTGTGACACCATTAAAGTTGTAGAGGAGAACATAGGCAGGAAAATCTCAGATATTGCATATCAGTGACATTTTCACTGATATGTCCCCTAGAGCAAGGGACATAAAGGAAAGAATAAACAAATGGGATCTCATCAAAATAAAAAGCTTCTGCACAGCTAAAGAAAACAGTATTAAAATAAAAAGAGAACCAACCATATGGGAAAAATATTTTTGCCAATGATACCTCAGACAAGGGTTTAATCTCCAAAATATATAAAGAACTTACATGACTCCACTCTAAGAAGACAAGCAGCCCAATTATAAAATGGGCAAAGAACTTGAACAGACACTTCTCCAAGGAGGACACAGAGAGGATCCAAAGACACATGAAAAGATGCTCAATATCGCTAGCTATCAAAGAGATGCAAATTAAAACCATAATGAGATACCACTTCACACTGGTCAGAATGGCCATCATAAACAAAGCAACAAACAACCAGTGTTGGAGAGGTTGTGGAGAAAAGGGGACCCTAGTGCACTGTTGGTGGGATTGCAGACTGGTATGACCACCATGGAAAACAGTAGGGAACTTCCTTAGAAAACTAAAAATGGATCTGCCTTTTGACCCAGCAATTCTACTGCTGGGATTATATCCTAAGAACCCTGAAACACCAACCCAAAAGAACCTATGCACCCCAATGTTCATAGCAACACCATTTACAATAACCAAGAGTTGGAAGCAACTTAGGTGCCCACCAGTAAATGAAAGGATAAAAAAACTATGGTACATTTACACAATGGAATTCTATGCAGCAGAAAGAAAGAAGGAGCTGCTACCCTTTGCAACAGCATGAATAAAACTGGAAAGCATTATGCTGAGTGAAATAAGCCAGGCGGTAAAAGACAAATACGGTATGATCTCACCTTTAACAGGAACCTAAACAACAAAACAAACAAACAAGCAAAATATAACCAGAGACACTGAAATAGAAAATAGGCTGACCGTGAGCAGAGCGGAGAGGGGAAGGAATTTCAAGGGGGAATGGGAAGGGTTTATAGGAACAAGTATAAAGGACACATAGACAAAAACAAGGGGGATTTGGAAACAGGAAGGAGGTAGGAAGGGCTGGGGAGTAGGCTTGGATGGGAGTAAAAGGCAGAAAACTGTACCTGAACAATGTAAGGAGCAAGGAAAACTTAGACCATGAGAAAACAGGAACTGGTTAGTTCCCAGGGTATAGGAGGTTACTGAACGAACATCTTGCCCTCCTGCCTTGTGCAAGAACAAAGGATTGTAAAACAGATGCAATGTAACATGTTTGGTTTGTAAAGCTACCACTGTTGAGCCAATGCCCAACCCTGTTCCCACCTGCGGTCTTTGTAAGCGAATAGCTAACTGCCACGTCTGCTTCTGTATAACGCTTGCTTGCCCGCTCCTATATAAGGACTTAGCTGTAAGCGCTCGACTCTCGTCTGCAGCCCTTGTGGGTACCGTGTCTCTGGACACCTTGAGAGCGCGCCCCTGCGCAGGTTAAACTTGGCCAATAAAGTAACATCTTTGAAACCCTGAAAAGTCTCCAGCATTTGTTCTCGCGGTTGCTGAATGCAACAAACAACAATTAAAAAAATTAAAATGAAAAAAAAATGTCATAAATACAGGTAAGTATAAGATACTATAAAAGGAGTAGGGAAAGTATGGTAAAAAGTGAAATATTGAGAAATGAAAATTTGTCAGAAACAATGATAATTTGATGGATTTAACAGCAGATTGGAGAAAATTAGTGAATTCTAAAATGGAGCAGAAAAAATTACTCAGAATGCAAAAAAAAAAAGAGAGAGAGAGAAATGGGTAAAAATATATGAGCAGTTAAACAATCTAGAGGTTAAAATGAAAATGTCTAACATACAAGTAACTGGTGTTCCAGAAGTAAAAAAAAATGTAGAGAGGTAAATTTTAAAGAGAAAGGCCAAAGATTTCCTAAATATAAAGAAACAGTAGGATCCAAAACAGCAGAAAGTACAATGCATATCATCAAGCAGGAAAGCAAATTTAAAAAATAAAACGACACTTAGACAAAGTAAGAAGCTCTTAAAAGTAGCCACAGAAAAATGACAGATTATTTACAATTGTGAAATTACAATGGATTTCTTAATGATACCAATGGAAATCAGAAAGTAGTGATCTCATATCTTAAAAGTACAGAAAATTGTCAGCATAAAATTGTAATTCTAGCAAAACTGATTTTCAAGAAAGAAGACAAGGTATACAGAAATTTAGAGAGTTTCCCAGTAGTTCTTATCTAAAGAGTTTCTAAAGAGTATACATTAAGGATGAGATAGAAGGAACCTGGTCCCAGGCTTTCCTGGGGTTGAACAAATGTCAAACACAGACCTCAGGAACTATTCCTTCAAAGGAGCCACACCTGATTGGATTCATCTGTAGAACAATTTATGACCTAGGGCATTGTTGGAAACAATGGAGCAATCAGCTAGCCATTAGTAGAGTCTAACAGTCCCAGGAAAGAAAGAAAGATAGCCCTAGGATACCACTGTCATCCCAAGGTAGCTGGGTATACCCAAATTAAGCCTCCCTGAATGACAACAATGGAAGTATAACACCTATGGGAGGGAGGAAATAGACACTAAAATAATACAGCCACTCATTAAGAAGCAAAAATAACAAATGGAAGTATGTATGTGTTGGAGTGGGAGAGACCAGTACCTACAGTTGCTACAGTATATTATCTAAAATGTCCAGTTTCCAACAAAAAATTATGAAGTATGCCAGAAGAATTTCCAAGAAAAATTGTGAGGCATTTAAGAAACAGGAAAATATAATCCATACACCATGAAAACAAAATGCAACAGGGCATTGGAAACTGCCTGTGGAAATGACCAGATACAAGATTTCACAAGGACTTGAAAACCTGTTATAAATATGTCTAAAAATGATGAAAATGAAGAAATTCACAGGTAAACAAAAACTGAGATAATCACTCTCAGACCTTCCATACAGGATACATAAAGGGAGTTACGGCTGAATTAAGAGGACACTAGACAGACACTCAAATCCTCATGAAGAAATAATTACAATAGCCCGCCACCGGTCGGCCCCGTCGGCGCTGAGGGTCCTGTCGGCGGCGCCCTGGGGCGACCCGGCTTCCCGATGGTCCTGCGCGGGCTGCCGTGGGCCGGGCTGTGCGCTTAGTGCCCGGCTCTGGCCCCCTGAAGCGTCCGCGGGGGCGGGAGCGGCCTCGGCCCCGCGGAGACGGAGCGGCTGGGGCCCCGCAGGTAGGAGAAGTGCG
>JAPYXV010003885.1:0-11853 GCA_028533065.1 Trachops cirrhosus
GGGCCTTAGGAGTTCACCAGGGTGGGGCACCCCAGTGGCAGGGTTGTGACGTTGTATGTAGGGCAGGGTCCGAGAAGGAACAATGGCACTTGCTCTGCTTTTTGTAGGACCCCAGACCCTTCCGCCACTTTCCACAAGCCAACCGGGCCCCTCTGGCACCAGTTCTGTTGTGGGTGGGCCTGTGCACCCCGTGGGACCTTCCTTTTCAGTCAGTGACCCAAAGCTCTATTTCCCGGTGCTGGGCCCCTGAGTTGTGTGCAGTGACTTGCTTCACAATGGCCGCCTCGCTGGGTCTGCCAGTCGCCACCCCCTGGCCGGGGCCCACCAGCCACTGCTGATTGTGCGCCCAGGGTCTGCCTCCTGCGGACTTGCACGCTGTCCCGGGTGCTCATCTCTCCGCTCTGCCTCCATCACCTGGATGCCCGACTCCGCCCCTCCTACCGGTCTGGATGAAAGTGTCTATTTTTAAATCCTTGGTTGTCCGACTTCCATACACTTCAATTTTCTGTCAGTTCTGGTTGTTATTTTGTTTCTATATTGTTGTTGTCCCTATCTTGGTTGTGCGAGGAGGCACAGTGTGTCTACCTATGCCTCCATCTTGGCCGGAAGTCCAGTGTTAAATAATCTTTGAGGAACTTCTTATGCCTTTTGATTTGCCCCCCCATCAGTATAGAAAATGATCACTATAACCACTGTACATATTTTATATTTTAATGTTATATTTTTTCTTTGTTATACATCTACTCTCAGTTCTTGAGAAATTTGATTCTTGACCAAGTTGTCCATGGAAAAAATGTTTCAGTTGTCTAACAGAAACTTGAGGTCTCAACAATCTGACAACCCTTTCATGCTGATACCTCTATAATCAGTCATGCATGTCTTAGGTAACAAAAGGAAATTTGGTTGTCAAATCACTTCTTGAACAGTTTTCTGGAATGAATTAAGTCAAGAACAGAGGTTCCACTGTATTTTTAAGAGTCTCAAATTGTTGAGATGATTTTTCAAGGGGTGTAAATTTTTATTTTTAATTTTTGTAGGTTTTTATTTATAGTTTTTTTTTAACCAGGCCAGATCCAGTTTCTTTCTTTCTTTTTTTTAAAGGATTTTTATTTATTCATTTTTAGATAGAGGGGAAGAGAAGGAGAAAGAGAGGGAGAGAAACATCACTGTGTTGTTGCCTCTTGAGCTCCCGGTACTGGGGACCTGGCCTGCAACCTAGGCATGTGCCCTGACTGGGAACCAAACTGGCGACCCTGTGGTTCACAAGCCCACACTGAACCTGCTGAGCTACACCAGCCAGGGCCGGATCCAGTTTCTTAACTCACTCTGAAATGCCTGAATTTTCTAATTAATTAATTCATTCATTAGTCAACAAAAAACTGAGAGCCTTCTATGACAGGCTGCTGTGATCAATGTTGTAATTCGCAATTTATATAGGAGTTAAATCGTGTGCAATTGAAGGGTAATGTGATGAGGACCTTGAAGTGGTAGAAATGCAATTGAAATTGAGAGGAGGATAGATAGAATGGCAGCACTTTCTGGAGAGGGTGGTATTTAATGCAGGTTATGGTGGTAAAGGTGGAGTTAGGAAGACAGGTTTACAAGAAAGGTGGGAAGAAGCAGGAAAGGGTAGAGAATCCATTATTCAGTTCTACAAAGCATATACTTGGTTGAATTAAAAATTGTTGATAATTTTGTTTACAGGTAGTTTTTCAAAAAAATTTTAAAGTATATTTTATTGATTATACTATTACAGTTCTCCCACTTTTTCTCCCCTTCATCCCTCTCTTCCCTGTACCCACCTTCCCTCGACTATTCTCCCCCCGTTAGTTCATATCCATGGGTTGTACATACAACTTCTTTGGCTTCTCAATTTCCTGTACTATTCTTAACCTCCCCCTTCTACTTTGTACTTATCATTTATGCTTCTATTCCCTGTACCTTTTCTCCTCTTCTCCCCCCTCACCTCCCTACTGATAACCCTCCATGTGATCTCTATTTCTGTGAATCTGTTCCTGTTCTAGTTGTTTGCATAGTTCATTTTTGTTTTTGTATTTTTAGGTTTGGTTGTTGATCGTTGTGAGTTTGTCATTTTACTGTTCATAGTTTTGATGTTCTTTTTCTTAGATAAGTCCCTTCAACATTTCATGTAATGAGGGCTTGGTGATGATGAACTCCTTTAACTTGATCTTATCTGGGAAGCACTTTATCTGCCCTTCCATTCTAAATGAAAGCTTTGTTGGATAGAGCAATCTTGGATGTAGGTCCTTGCCTTTCATGACTTGGAATACTTCCTTCCAGCCCCTTCTTGCCTGTAATGTTTCTCTTAAGAAATCAGCTTATAGTCTTATGGAACCCCTTTGTAGGTAACTCATTTCCTCTTGCTGCCTTTAAGATTGTCTCCTTATTTTTGATCTTGTGCAATTTAATTATGTGTCTTAATGTGTTCCTCCTTGGGTCCAATTTCTTTGGGACTCCCTGGGCTTCTTGAACTCTTGGAGTCTATTTCCTTCATGTTTGGGGGATGTTTTCCTTTTTATTTTTTCACATACATTTTCAATTTCTTGCTCTTCCTCTTCTCCTTCTGGTACCCCTATAATATGGATATTGGAACATTTAAAGTTGTCCCAGAGGTTCCTAAGCCTTTTCTCATTTTTCGAATTCTTGTTTTTTCAGTTGTTCTAGTTGGATGTTTATTTCTTCCTTCTGTTCTAAATCGTTGATTTGGGTCCCAGTTTTTTCCCTTCACTGTTGGTTGCCTGTATATTTTTTCTTTATTTTACTTTGCATATTCTTCACTTCTTTGTCTATTTTGCGCCCATGCTCAATCATTTCTGTGAACATCCTGATTACCAGTGTTTCGAACTCTGCATCTGATAGGTTGGCTATCTCCTTGTCACTTAATTCTTTCTGGAGTTTTGATCTTTTCTTTCATTTGGCAGCTGTTATGTTATAAGGGGCATATCCTTAGGTATTTGCCAGAGTGGGACAACCCAAGTGGCTGGGTTGTGGTGTTCTGTTGGGGGGAGGTGTCAGAGAGGGAACAATGCCATTTGCTTGGCTTCTGCCCGACTTTCAGTTACTTCCCTTGCCACCCACAAGCAAATTGGGCCCTTCTGGTGCAGATTCCCAGGTGGGTGGGTTTGTGTACTTTTAGGACCCCATGAGCCCCTTCAATGGACTCTATGGTGAGACTGGCAGTTTCTTCAACCCGCAAGGTATTTGTAGCCAGTGGTTTTGAAACTTTCTTTTCCCACACTGGAAAGAGGGTTCTGTGCTCTGTTTTGCTCCCCAGTTCTTCCTCCTCATTTATCCATACGCGAATGTGGGACTGCCTAGTCCACCAGCTGCTGCCTTGCTTGCTTGGTCTGCTAGCCACTTTCTTGCCAGGCATCCTCTCTAGGCAGCTTCCCATCTTGGCCCCTCCTACCAGTCTGGATGAATGTTGCTTCTTTAACTCCTTGATTATTGGACTTCCATACAGTTCAATTTTCTGGTAATTCTATTTGTTTTCTGTTTTTAAATTGGTTGTAATCTTTCTTTTGGTTGTGCAAAGAAGTGAAGTGTATCTACCTACTTTTCCATCTTGGCCGGAAGCCCCTGTGTACAGGTAGTTTTTGATTCACTGTGATGCTAAATTCTTAAGTGTGTATCTGTATTAGGAAGATCTTCAAATGTCAGTGTAGCTCTTTGGAAAAATGTTTATGAAATGTGTTTCACATACAAAAATGTGTAATTTGCATATTAATAGTTCAGAAATAGATTGTTACTCATACTGTTGAAACCTCCGTGCCCCCTTTCTGATTAGACTCCATTTCCTTTTGTTCTGAGGCGGTCTCTTGTAGACAGCATGTATATGGGCCATGTTTTCTTATCCATTCAGTTGCCCTATGTCTTGTGATTGGAACATTTAATCCATTTACATTTAAGTTTACATTTAAGGTTATTATTGATAGGTCCTTATTTACTACCATTTTATTGTTTCTACCTATGTTTCATTGTCCTATGCTGCTGCTGCTTCTCCTCCTCCTCCTTTTAAGCAAGCCTTTTAATGT
The DNA here is from genome assembly GCA_028533065.1 of Trachops cirrhosus. Taxonomy (NCBI): domain Eukaryota; kingdom Metazoa; phylum Chordata; class Mammalia; order Chiroptera; family Phyllostomidae; genus Trachops; species Trachops cirrhosus. Next base: position 4,056 of record JAPYXV010003885.1, read on the forward strand.
TTCTTGCAATACTGTTTTGGCAGTAATGAGCTTCTTTAGCTTTTTTGGTTGGGGGGGAGGCAGTTCTGGGAAGCTTTTTATTTTGCTTTCAGTTTTAAATATAGCCTTGCTGGATGGAGTACTCTTGGTTGCAGATTCTGACTTTTCATCACTTTGAATATTTCATGTCATTCCCTTCTGTCCTGAAGTGTTTCTGTTGAGAAATCAGCTGACAACCTTATGGGAGCTACTTTGTAGGTAACTGTTTTTCTCTTGCTGCTGTTAAGATTCTTTGTGTTTAACCTTTGCCATTTTAAGTATGATGTATCTTGGTGTGGGCCTCTTTGGTTTCATCTTCTTTGGGACTCTGTGCTTCATAGACATGTATATCCTCTTCTTTCAACAGGTTAGGGAAGTTTTCAGCCATTATTTCTTCAAACAGGTTATAGATCCCTTGGTCACTCTCTTCTTCTGAATCCCATATGATGTAGATGTTGTTATACTTGATATTGCCCCAGAGGTCCCTTAGACTTCCCTAATTTTTTAAAATTCTTTTTTCTTTTTGTTTTTCTACTTGGGTGTTTTTTTCTTTTTGTCTAAATCACTGATTTGATTCTCTGCTTCATCTAACCTGCTGTTGATTTTTTTTTAGTGTATTCTTCATTTCAGATATTGTATTCTTCGTTTCTGACTGGTTATTTTTTATGGTCTTTATGTCCTTTTTAATGCTTAGTATTTCTTTTAAGTTTTCACTGAGATCATTATTCCTGTAAAGTTCTTGAGCATCCTTGTATCAATTGTTTTGAACTCTACATCTGGTATCTTGGTTGCTTCCATATCATTTAATTCTTTTTCTTTTTTGAGGGGGTGTTTCTCTTTGTTTTTCATTTAGGGCATATTTCTTTGTCTCCCCATTTCATGTCTGTGTGTTAGGTAGATACGTTATGATTCCCAAACTTGTTATGATGGTTTTATGGTAGGTGTCTTGTTGGGCTCAGTGGCACAATCTTTTATATTACTGGAGCTTGGTGATTCAGTAACGTATCATGTGGCATATGTGTACCCACCTGTTATAGCTGAGTCTTGAATGCTGTTGGTCCTTTTGTGGGTAGAGTTAATCATTAAGTCTGGCTGACTATGTAAGACTAAACGTCAATCACCATGTATAAGTTGCTGTGCAGGGGCCTCCCTCTGAAATAGAATTGTTCTCAGCAGGGTCTGGTGTCTGCCAGAATTACCCTTTGGGTGTGATGCTTGTGTGGCTAGTTCAATCTGGTGTGTTCTGAAGCCCACAATTAGTTGTGTTAGTTCTGGGTCTACCTGGGTAGGGTTCAGGTACAGGTTGATTGTAACCAGCCTTAGACTATCTGTCTGGAGCTACCATGTTATTCACTGTTTGTGGCTGCATCTACTGAGCCTGGGTGTGTGTGTTAGGGGAAAATCTGGGTCTGTGTACAAGGGTTGGCTTCATCCAGCTAAGAGCTTGGGGCAGATCTATAAAAGGTTTTAGGCTTCCTGAGGTCTGCCTTCACATGTCAACTACTCTGCTATCCCCTCTTGTTGCCTGGTCTTACTCCAGAGCATTCTGAAGAAAGACTGTGGAATGAGTCCCAGCTGGCCGAGATATACCCTACCACATGTCACAGGGTCTGTAGGGTATGGCAACCAGGGCTGGGAGGATGGGGCTGGAGGGTCTCCTGGATGGGGGCCATGCAGTCAGGTACTCAATGAGGAGAAAGTGGCCCCTACTCCTGAGACAAAATCACTCAGTGTCCTCAGTGTCTGCTAGAGTCTCCAACTCTAGCTCCCCTAGGAGGAGGTGCCACAGGTTCAGGTTGGGTGTGGCCAGCCATCCTCTCTTCTGGTGCAAGCTCAGGAGGGTGGAGTCACTGGAGCTCAGGAAGACAGATCAAAAGAGCCTGTTACTGGGGGTGGTGCCTGCAGAGCAATGGGAAAGGGCCAAACACTTAATTTTGGTCTCAGACAGTAGCCTCCAATGGCGAAACACTCCAAATGTGAATGACCCAGCTCCAAACAGCACTCCATTCCTCCCCACTCCATGTTGCTAGCTTAGCAGGTAGGGCCACCAGGACTGGGGAAAGCAGATCCAAACAGTCTCCCTTTGGGGTTGGTGGCAGCAATCCTGTTAGAGAGGGCAGGCACTTGTTCATTTTCCAGGGTAAAAGTGTCCGAAGGGGGCATGCACCAAAGGTCCTGGCTCTGAGTAGCTGTCAGATTCCTCCCACCCGCCATAGGACTGAACTCAGCAAGGTGTGGCCCCCAGCTGCCAGAAAGGTAGGTCAAACAAGTCTCTGGTTGGGAGAATAAAATGGGCTGAGTTCACAGGGGTGATATAGTCACACAACCCCAACACCCACCTATCTGATTCCCAGACAAAAGCCTTCCCAGGAGACTTGCTCAGCAAGTCCCAGCTGTGCACAGCACTTTGTGCCCCATGCTGGACTGAATTCAGCAGGACAGGGCCACAGGTAGTGAGTAAAAGGGCAGACCAAGTGATTCAACAGGTTGGGGGTGGGGTGCCGGCTGTGCACTTGAGATGGAGAAGAATGGTCAGTCCCCTTTCTGAAGCTACATAGTTCATTCACTGTCTGACTCTCCACTAAGAGGTTCTCCAGAAAAAGAGTGCCCCAAAGGTCCCTGCTGGGTGCAGCCAGCACACGTCTTTGTAAGACACCCCTTTGTCACCAGTAGTTGGAGGACTGGACAGTGCACTCCCCAGGCTGGTGCACCACCCTGGGAAAGTGGCATCTGGGTCTCTAGCAGACTCCCTTATCTCCCACTGGGATTGAATTCCCACTAATTTTCACCACCACATGCTATGCAGGCTCCTCTTCCTGTTTTGTTGCTCTGGGTTGGGGATCCCTGCATGGGGTTGAGACCCCCCCCTCCTCCAGCCCCCATGCTCCTTGCCAGAGGGAGTTTTGCAGCAGAGATTCCCTCCAGCTTCACAGCCACGACATGTGGGTGCAGGATCCATTCCTGTCCATGTCTCTGCCCTTCTTACCAGTCTCTGTGTGGCTTCTTACATAAACCCTTGGTTATAGTATGTTAGTTCAGCTAGCCTTCAGTTGTTTATTCAGGATGATTGCTCTAAAATTTAGCTATAAATCTAAGTTTGGTGCTGGGAGCAGATGAGTGTAGCTTCCACGTACTCTGCAGCCATCTTGGAATTCATACTTTTATTATTCTTGTTTTATTACATTTGTATGAATTAGGCAGATGGAATATTTTATTTGGTACTTATTTTGTTCATGGCACATTATCAGTCTCATGTGGAAGAGCCTTTGGGAAATGATTGATAGCTTGAAAGTGCTTGGCTAAGGTTTCTCAAGAAACACTGTGCCATAAATGGATTCCTTCTGTATTACACCCAGAAGGATTAGGTTGCTTTTAGGTGAATTTCTTCAGGGTAGTTGATATGGAAGATGATACTTTACTGCTCTAACCTGATTTTTACATTAAAATGACCTTTTATTTTATGCTGGGAGGCTACATGCTATAAACATTTAGATTTATCTTGATTTCTTAAAAAATTAAATATATTCCCAGGAAGGGTAGCTTTTATATTAGATTCTATCAAAGCACTAAAATTTTGAGGAATTCCTGGGAGTCTTAAGTTTGTTAATTCAGTGGTGATAATGTTAGGAATACTATGGTTCTTACGCAGGTGGCATAGTAATTAAGGATATGGGCTTTGGAGCCAGCTCAGCACTTAGTATGTGACTTTAGGCTGGGGTTTCTGCATCTATACAGTGGGGATATTAAGTTACACAAGCTACTTCATAGGGTGGCTGTGATCATGTGAGGTTTTTTTTTGACTTGTTGAAACTGAAAATATTTTTCTCTTTTATCATAAAACTTAAAATTGTGTCAATTCTGTTACCAGCACAGTATTTTATACAACTTGGTATAGTTCTGAGGGTATTAGACTTCAGAGTTAGGAAATATGAGTTGCACTCCTGACTTCATGAGTAACTGCCTAACTTCTGGCAAGCAGCCTTGCATCATGTGTTTCTGCCTAGTTTGACTCATTTACGGAAGTGGGGTTGGGTTTGAATCAGTTGATCTCTAAGATTCCTTCTAGTTCTTCCATTCTGTTTATTTGTCTCCCACTGAATCATAATTGAACTAATTATAACACAGTTCATGAGGAGAGCACATTTTACAATCTGGAGAGGAAATGGTTTGGGGTGGGGAGGGTAAGATAATTTTACAGAAACATTAAGGGCTGATACTTCGAGAATAATCAGATTTTTTTACCTGATCTTTTTTTTCTAATCTAGAGTGAAATGAACAACAGTAGATGGAAGGGAGGCACTCTTGATTCAGTTTATGGACACATTTCTAAAACTTACTCCTGTCCAGCATAGAAATGGGTCACTTTAAGCGCTCTATGCTTCCTAACACTGAAAGGACGAAGTTTAAGGTCATCTTGGCAAATGATCGTTAGAGTCAGGTCCCACTTATTTAAGACTGAGCTAGAAATGGTGTTGCATGACTTTTCTGATCTTCTGGCCTCCAATGGGTAGAAATCATGACATGATAAATATTAAAGTAATCAAGAAAAAAACCGTATGTGGTGTGGCACCATACTAACTTTAACTGAATTGTACTAATGATTCATATACTACTTTTTTAAAAAGAATTATTTTATTTATTTTTACACAGAGGGGAAGAGAGGGAGAAAGAGAGGGAGAGAAATATCAGTGTGTGGTTGCCTCTCCTCCACCCCCAACTGTGGACCTGGCCTGAACCCCAGGCATGTGTCCTGACTGGGTATTGAACTGGTGACCCTTTGGTTTGCAGACCAGCACTCAGTCCACTGAGCCACACCAGTTGGGGCCATATACTGCTTTTTTTTGTCTGCAATTTTTTTTTGGTCGACGTGTAGACTAAGTATTATTTTGAATTTTAAAAACATTGCTCTTAACTCTAGATTTTGATTATTCATCTGGGAAAAGCAGCACTATTACTCTTTTTTGTTTTGAGTGATCTTTCAATGCTTGCCACTTTCCTTTAAGCAAAGCTGGTAACTGTGAGTTTGAGGCCTGTTGAGATATGCAGTTAAATTTGTCATCCACTATGTGGGTGCTTTGCCAACATCTCTGGAGATGTTTACCAGTCTGGGCAATTTTGATAATATTATCTTCTTATAGTTTCTGCTGTGAAGCAGTTTTTGAAGAAATATGATAGGTGGGATACAAATTCTTGGAGAAAAAGGTATTTTTATTTCTGTTAAATTATAATGCTCTCTTTCCTAATTCCTGACATAGAATTTTGGCCACCAAAAGAACAGTTTTATTACCCTTTCTTAGCATCTAGTTGAGGAGGGATGTGTATGTCCGTGTGTGTGTGTGTGTGTGTGTGTGTGTGTGTGTGTATTTCCTAAACTACCTCAGGTCTCCTTTACATAATAGGTGTCCTATTCCTGAGTAGGGATTAGACTCCAGTGTACTAGTGGATAAATCAGTTTATGACAGGCTTCTCAACCTTAGCACTGTTGACATTTGGTGCTAGATATTTCTTTGTTGTGGGGCTTTCCTGTGCATTGTAGTATGTTTAGCAGTATCTCTGCCTCTTCATACTAGTGCCAGTAGCAACCCCATAGTTATACCAACCAAAAACATTGTCAAAACATAGCTCCAAAACATTGTCACAAGTACCCTGGGCAGTAAAATCACCCAAGTTGAGAACCACTGACTCATGGATGCCTCTCAGCCAGCTCTCTGCCACAGTTATGGCCATCCTGCTCTTGTCTGGTTTCTGCATGTCGCCAGCCTTGCTCACAGCCTCTTCCCCCTGATTGTGCTCTGCTCAGCTAATTAGGTGGAAACTTGCCAAGTGGAAGGTGGAATCAGTGGGGAACAGGGCAGAGCTAGAGTTATGTGTCAACTTGGGTAGTGGCTGAGCACTGCAACACCCAGATGGGTGTGTTTTTTGGTGGTAGCTAATGATTAGACTTAAAGACAGATGTTCTTTGACATGAGAGTGAGCTGACAGTTACACTGGTAGTCCTAGCACACAACAGGTATGTGGCATCTTTATGTTGTCTGAAGCCTGCCTGGGAGTTTGTGGTTTTGAAAGAAAACTTCAGGGGTGTTTTCTCTTTATTGTTTTTATTTGAAAGACCATGGAAAAGAGAAACTGCTTCTTGATGAACTTCAGTATTCAATTTTGATTTCATTTTTGAGGTTACTTTAGCAGTTACACAGTCAATAATTTTTTTCACATGGATAAAATGAGGTGGGAGAATTGTAAATATAAAGCAACAAATATTTAGTGAGTGCAACCAGGGATGATAACTGTGCCGTAAGAAATGCTTGGAGTGCTCAGGGAGTGAGGCAGGTAACTGCTCATGACTCACTGTGTAAGGAATGGTAACTCTGTCTTGGGTGGGGGCAAGAGGTGAAGGATGGGCAAGAAGATAGATAAACTCGACTCGGAACAGGTGTTCACAGTACTTGTTTATATTCATTTTCAAACAATCAGTGTTTGTCATTAGTACTTTTATTCTGGGCTTTAAAATATTTTTTTTACCTAGTCCAGGTCATTCTGAATGCATGTTTATTTTATAAACTTTATTCTCTTAACATTTATTGCATAATAATTCCCATCTTAATAACTTACTGAGTAAATAATTGCATTTTATGGTTATATTCTAATTTAGTTAACTGTTTCTCAGTTGTTTTTACTGGTATGTAGTGTATTTAAAAAGTTTTTGCTACTGTAAATATCTTTTAATGGCTATCTTTGGGTATACATTTTAAGCCACAGTTCAGATAATTTCTTTAGAATAATGTCATGAATTAGAATTACTGGGTGAGATGGTATGTATATTGTTTAAATTAAATTTATTGGGGTGACATTAGTTAATGAAATCATACAGGTTTCAAGGATATAATTCTATAATATATAATCTGCTTTTGCTTTGTGTGTTTACCACCCACAGGCAAAACTCCTTCTGTCATCATATATTTGACTACCTTTACCATTTATTTTTAAGGGTCTTGATTCATGTTACTAACTTGCTTTACTGAAATCAGAATTAACACTTCTACTACAGATTGTTGACTGACCCTTTTGGTGTCCTTGCCAAAGTTGAGTGCTATTAAAAAAGAAAAAAGGTGATTTAACAGGTGGGAAACATTTTTGTCTTTCTTTGCCTGTTTAAATTATTGGTACATTTGATATTTTACTGTTTTTCTTTTTCCTGTAAAGGTTCATTAGTTTCTTTTGTAAATTGGCTGTGCATGTGTTTTTTCCATTAATCATTTGGAGTGTTACTGCTTTTTTTCTCATTCCTTTATACACTTTATATATATATGTACTATTTTTATTTTTACTTTATTTTTAATTATAATTTACATTCAATATTATTTTATATTAGTTCAGAAGTACAGCATAGTGGTTAGATAATCATATACTTTACAAAGTGTTCTCCCTGATATTTCTGGCACCTATCTGGCACCACACATAGTTATTATAGTATTATTTGCCTTTATATCTTACGCTATATTTAACATCCTCATGACTGTTTTATTACTACCAATCTGTACTTCTTAATCCATTCAGCTTTTTTTTTTTTAAATCAAATTCTAGCTTTATTAGTTACAGAAACTGACATCTTTTTTTTCTGTTTTTAGGTTTTCTTTTTTTTTTAATTTTTTAAATATTTTATTGATTATGCTATTACAGTTGTCCTATTACCCCCCTTCATTCCCCTCCACCCTGAACACCCTCTCCCACCCACATTCCCCCCCTTTAGTTCATGTCCATGTGTCATAAGTTCTTTGCTTCT